>JAOXJP010232678.1:0-10429 GCA_025762735.1 Platanus orientalis | reverse complement strand
GGATATCCTATATCTATCCACCTTTGAGCAGATAGGAATCGGGAAAGACAAGCTCTAACCAATGATAGCACCTTTGGTAGGGTTCACCGTGGACAAATTGTATCCATCAGGGGTCATCACGCTCCCCGTAACAGTTGGGATCAACCCTCACCAAGTAACCAAAGTAGTTGATTTATTGGTCGTTGATTGCCTTTCTGCATACAATGCTATCATCGGTCGTCCAACATTAAACAAAATAAAAACTATCACCTCAATATACCATTATTGATGCATTCTCCGACCAAGGAAGGAGTCAGAGGTTAAAGGCGATCAGACGATAGCTAGCGAGTGCTACATGGCGTCCCTAAAGGGGAAAGAATCAAAGGAGGCCCTTGTCATTGATAACCTAAAGGGTAGAGAAGACCACTAGTCAAAGCATACAGGGCCTATAGAGGACCTGTAGGAGTTAAGCATCGACCTTGAGAAGACAGAACAGGTTGTTTGAGTTGGGCAACAGCTCCCGGAACAATTAAAGCTTTGCCTGTAGAAACTCCTTACCACACACAAGGACATCTTCGCATGGACACACACAGATATGCTAGGAATCGATATGAGGGTGATTACACATAGGCTAAGCATTGACCCCTTAGTAAAACTGGTCAAACAAAAGAAATGGACATTTATTGCCAACAAGAACCAAGCCATTGTAAAGGAGGTGGACAAACTGTTAAAGGCTGGATTCATATGGGAAGTCGTTTATCTTGACTAGATCGCTAACGTGGTATTGGTCAAAAAAAGTAATGGCAAGTGAAGGATGTGTGTAGACTTCACCGATCTCAACAAGACCTACCCTAAAGACAGCTTTTCACACCCGAGAATAGACACGCTTGTTGACTCAACTTCTGGGAATGCCCTACTTAGCTTCATGGATGCATTTTCTAGTTACAACCAAATAAGGATGGAAAAGGGAGACCAGGAGAAGATGTCATTCATAACTGACCGAGGCACATACTGCAACAAGGTTATGCCATTTAGGTTGAAGAATGAGTGGGCCACCTACCAAAGACTAGTGAACTGAGTGTTTGAAGGGCAGATCAGAAGAAATGTGGAAGTCTAGATGGATGACATGTTAGTAAAGAGCATGGAAGCTAAGAAGCACAACAATGACCTAGAGGAAACTTTGTGTACACTCGAAAGGTTCCAAATGAAGCTTAACCCTACCACATGCACCTTCAGGGTGTTAGCAGGAAAGTTCCTCAGCTTCATGGTCTCTCATAGGAGCATTGAGGCTAATCCTAAGAAGATCTAAGCTATATTAGACATGAAGCCACCACAGACTATAAAAGAAGTGCAGCTATTAGCGGGAAGGGTGACAACACTCAATCGATTCATCTTAAGGTCCACGGATAAATGCTTCCCCTTCTTTCGCCTTTTGAAGAAAGGATTTGAGTGGACCGAAGAGGCTGATTAATCATTTAGGGTGATGAAGGAACACCTGGCATGTTTACCAAGTCTTTGTCAGACAACATAGGAGAGGATTTATATTTATATCCGGCGATATCAGGGGTAGTGGTGAGCTCGGTTTTAGTTTGAGATGAACACAATCAAATTTTGGTATACTCTATTAGCAAATCCCTTCACGGGGTAGAATTAAGATATCCACCTTTAGAGAAGTTGGAATATGCGCTTGTAACCATAGCGAGAAGCCTCAAACCCTATTTCTAGGCTCATCCTATGGTGGTGTTGACCAACCAACCTCTAAGAGCAATGTTACAAAAGCCAGAGGTATCGGGAAGAACGATCAAGTGGGTTGTGGAGTTGAGTGAATTTGACATTAGCTATAAACCAAGGACCGCTATAAAAGGGTAAATACTCACAGATTTTTTAGCGCAGAGTCAAAAGAAAGAGGCTCCTTGGGGTTGGAGTGGACTTTACACGTGGACGAATCATCCATTGCCTCAGCCAACGGGGATGGGCTGCTGCTGACTACCCCCAATGGGGTTAAGATTGAATATGTGATTTGTCTCGAGTTTAATGTAATGAACAATGAAGCACAATACAAAGACTTGATCATAGGTCTAAGCACCGCAAAGGAAGCAGGGGCTTAGTGCATCATAGTCTATACTGATTCTAAACTAGTCGAAGAATAGGTGACTGGCGAGTATGAAGCTAAAGAATACCAAATGAAAAAGTATCTAACCCAGGTGAAGGAGCTCATGTCTCAATTTAAAGACTTCAAGATCCAGCACATCTCCAAAAGTCAGAATGAGCATGCAGACTGACTAGCACGACTGACATCTGATGACAAGTATGTGACAAGGCATCGATTTCCTATAAGCCGCCCCATCAGACCCAATACAGAGAATGAGTCGAGCATCTGCGTATGCATGAAAGAGCCTAAAGACAATTGGAGGGCCCCAATTCACACAATTTCTCAAAACAGGAGATCTACCACTAAACCAAGATGAGGCCAAGAAAGTCAAACTCTAGGTCAGTTGGTATACATTAATAGATGACATCCTCTACAAATGGAGCTTCACCATGCCATACTTGAGATGCCTGTTGCCAGCCAAAGCCGATTACGCCATGAGGGAAGCTCGTGAAGGTATATGCGGAAACCACTCTGGTAGTTGGTCGCTGGCCCATAAGCTTGTCAAAGTAGGGTACTATTAGCCAACCATGCAGGCTGACTCAGCAAACCTTGTTCAAAGATGCGACAATTACCAAAGATTTACCAACATTCTCTGATAACTGGCAAAAGAGCTCACACCTATCACAGGGCCATGGCCCTTTGCCCAATGGGGAATAGATATTATGGGTCCCCTCCCCTTGGCGAAGAGACAAAGAAAATTCCTCGCTATGGCTATTGATTATTTTACCAATTGGGTCAAGGCTGAGGCGCTAGCAACAATCACTTAGAGCAACATATATGACTTTGTTTGGAAGTCTATATTATGCTGGTTCAGAATATCACAGGTAATAATCACTAACAATGGGAAACAATTTGCCAACAAGAACTTTTGTGAATTTTGTTATCAACTGGGAATTAGGAACCACTTTTCCTCCCCGGCACACCCCTAGACAAATGGTCAAGTGGAGGTGACCAACAAAACTATATTAAAGATAATCAAGACCAAGATAGAAGCATTGAAGGGGCAATGGGTTGATGAGCTATCGGGGGTCTTGTGGGCCTACAGAACCACCCTTAGGAGCCCCATAAGGGAGACACCTTTTGCCTTGGCCTTCGACAATGAAGCAGTCATACCTGTGAAAATTAGGGTGACGAGTTTGAGGACTCAAAGATCACAGACCGAGTAGGCAGACCGAAAGATACAATTAAGCCTAAACCTATTAGAAGAGAAAAAAGATGAAGCCTCTCTCTGAATGGCAGCATATCAGCAAAGGATGATGAAGTATCATAATGCCAAGGTCCGCCTAAGAAGTTTCAACAATGAGGACCTTGTCATTCGGAAGGTATGCATAGCAACCCAGGTCCCAGGTGGTGGCAAGTTGGGACTTAATTGGGAGGGGGCCTATTGAGTAACCAAGTCCACATGGAATGACATCTATTACCTGGAAACCATGAAAGGAAAGCTCCTACCTCGACCATGGAACATTGAACACTTGAAAAGGTATTTCCAATAAATGTGTAATTTTAATTCTGAAATAAAAAAACAAAAAAGAAGACATTCAATAGCTTACAAATAAGAAAATAAGTAACCCCAGCAATCCATGAGAGAGAATCACCTTCCCGTAGTCGAAGAAAGTACCTCTGACCAAGGCACTTGAGTCGAAGCCCTTAAAGCTCTCTAAGTCACCATCAGAGAGTACTTAGCAAAGGTGGGTGACCGCTTGGTCTTCATCAGCCATAAGGGAAGGAGGAGCCTTCTCCTTCCCCTTAGAGGAAGCCCCTCCCAGAGTGTAGAAGAGGAGGTCATCGATGCACTCATCGAACATAGGTGTAGTCTCTAATGTAGCCTCGAGGTCGACAAATAAAGGAGGAGGCAGAATGATCGAAGGGACGACTGCAGAGGGAACTATGCTTGGTCTGTCCTTCTTAGTCAAGCTGTTATGGGAGAATTTTGGCTTCTTGTGTGAGCTGCTGATAGCAGTCTTTGAGGAAACCCTCGCCAAGGAAGCCTTGGGCAGTCTAGTAGACATATCTACAAAAAGGAGGCAGAAGAGTAAAACAAAAGAGAATTTATTAAAAAAACAAGATGAATAGCAAATAACCTAGCCAAGTGATGGAAAATGCAAAAGGCACAAAAGAGGGGGGTTCAGGTCCGAGCAGGTATGAAGAAAGGGATTCGGGATTTACTAAAAGTGGGTAATCCTAAACTGAATGTGCCAAGGCATGGTCCAACCTCATGAGCTCAACCTTGGACAACGGACGCTTGGCCAAAACTACAAAAACAATTGACAGAAAAAAGTTAGACTAATTGATTGAAAAGCTAACAGGGAAAACTAAGGTAACAGAGAATTACCTATTACCTACTCTACGTGGCTCCCCCTAGATTTTAAGGATTGTGTGGACTCGGTCGACAGGTGCCTCCCATAGATAGGACTCCCATCCATCCTTGAAAACAAAGAAAATTTTCTTTTTTCAACCTCTATTCGAAGTCAGAAGACTGGTTATCAATGCTCAGTCAAGGGTCCGAGTGGTGAAATACCACCACCCTAAATATAGTTTCATTGCTTTGTAACAGTAGAGAAACTCAGGGATGGTCAGATGATTCTGACCATCACTGCATGCAGGCCATAAAACCATGCACACAGTTAGGGCTCTTCACCCATTGGGCATGATTTGGCCCGAGGCGAGACGGAGATAAGTTAGTAGTTGACAGACAAATAGGGGAATGGGAAAATGAAGTCCAACTTCCAACGTCTGCTCAAAGAAGATACCCCATTCAGGAGGTAAGCACAAACCCACTCGTCGGAAGCTGGGACTCTCAGACTAACCAACTCAGGAATTTAAAAGATTTGTCGCAAAGGGGTCCAATCAATCCGATGTTGCCATGTGTACCACTCACCCACGTCCCTCTAACTAACTTGAGGAATATTCCTGACAAGGACCACGTGTAACCACTAGGAAAAACCTATATAAAGGGAGGAACTCGTAAGAAAAAGGTATGTTAAAACAACCCGGGAAAAGGACCACTGGTGATTTTCCAATAAAACTTCGATCACTAACTTGGGCATCAGAGGGGTGTAGGCCAGCACCATACCGATGCCATCCATTATCTTGGTGCAGGTAGGATCTAAGAGGAAGATTCCAGATCGAGGGAGACCATAGGGCCATCTTGGTGAGTCCGGACATGACATCATCACTTATGATTGTTACACATTATAGAAACATTCTGATTATTAAAACTATGTGGACTTTCAGACTTATTAATGTGAATCATTTTAGACTTTAAATCTTTGACTCATTTTAGGCCTCATCCTAGGGCTAAGTGTGACCATTAATTATGTGGGCCTTGACACCGGATTAAGTGTGTCATTGACTATTTAGGCCTACTCATAAGGCTAAGTGGGAGAAAGTACTTTGGACATACTCTTTGACTCACGGATATTGGCCATTTTCTTTGGGGTTATAATAAGGATATTAACCATTATCCTTGGGGTTATAATAAGGACATTGACTCTACTCGTGGGGTTTGACACAAGATCAGAACCCTACCCGTGGGGTTGACCAAAATATACAAATACTTTACATTAAACATTTGGACATCAAACTTTGGACCTTTTTGGACATTGAACATTGGAGCCCTTCGAAAAGTAAACCTTATAGACTCCAAATATTGTAAACATCAAATTTTGAACACTCCAAAATCATAGAACATTCGATCTCTTAAGACTAGCATATGTCATCGAATTTGTGAACTTTGACCTCCATATTGAATTAATATTCAAACTTAGATCTTTGTATTGAATCATTGACTTTTGTTTAACATGTGATTATTATTGCTTTGTACTAGCATGATTGTGATTCCTACTTTGATATTTGTTTAGCTTTGTATTGACCTTGAGACATGTTAGTATTCAAATGTGTGTTTTACTTCAAACTATCTATAGTCTACTAGATTACTTACAAGTTAGGACTAACCCAGCCGTTTATTTTTCAAACTAACCTTTATTGCAGGTCCTCCATCCGAGGGACTTGCCACGTCATCCTTAGTTTTTCTTTTTATTTCTTACCTTTGTTATGGACATATTTGGGAGCCTTGTTCTGTCAGACTCATACTTTGGATTAGTAGACATTTAGTTTTTTTTTGTATATTTCAAGTGAGAGGGCACCTTTATGATGTGTTTATTCATTACTCTACTATAGTGATTATCTTTGGAGAGTGTAGTGATAGTCCCGTTGAGACACATTGTTATTGAACTATTGTGATTTTTATGATTTAGATTTATGCTTCCATATTTATCGATCTGAATATGTGTAGTTATTGAATATTGAGCACGTTTCTGTAAACTATTGAAATCTGATCATTAAATTAATTATTGGATCTTACTTGTGAGCCCATGATTTTGTCTAATGTTATGTGATTATTAGATTTGTGAATAGTAACAAATCTGGATCCAAAGCGATACGGACCCATATCCAAGTCCGGGTTCCAAGGCGTTATATGTGGGATCCTCATATTTAGCTTGAGTATCTGAAAAGTTCGAGTTTGCTCTACGAAGCGACATCTTTTCCTAAAATAATAAAAAAAACTCAATGTCATACTTCTAAAATAATCAGATCATCCTCCAATATGTCAAACTTTATCAAGATCAAATAATAATTTATAACTCTCATATTCTTAAATCATATTTTAATGATTTCATCTATGTTTTCTGCTGTAACTGTTTCTAGAGTTCTTTGTAATGTTTCAGCCTACAACTTTCTAATTTACTTATAATACACTTAAAGAGGTTCCTCTTGTACTTACACACCACAACTCACATATCATATATGCCTACCTGTATGTTTTGTGAGTATTTTAATCAAGAACGAAATTAGATTGGTCAAAAAAATGGGGCAACATGTCATAATTTCTTATGGAATGGACTTGGAACGTGCTGCCACTTCTCATCTTAAAAGGAACTTCCGATGACGGCAAAGGAGGTGACAATTCCGAGCCAACTACTAATTTTGTGATGGGTGAGGTATTGTACCCGTTTGGATGCACACATCATGTTGGGTTAAAGAAAGCAAAACATAGCTACTATGAAAGATGGAACCACGACATTCATCACTTAAACCTCTTATTTATCAAGTTGGGTGATAGAGAACTTTATCCTCACAAGAGCTACACTTGTTGATGCTATAGAACATTGACGTGTTGGCTTATGTAGGGGAAAATTCTACAGGTTAGCGGGTGGGACTATCGGGAATAGCCAAAATGGTTGCAAGGCATGTGACTGGGGATTGTTGTTATCTCTTCAAACACTTGGAAGACCCGACCCTAACCTCGTGACTACTCACTTCCCATATGCCACCGGGACTTCTTCATTTTACAAATTGTCCCTTCCTTTCTTGATCAAATGTGTGTGCCGTGACACTAAAAATAGCATAGGCGAACTAATGAGTATTCCCAGATTTCATTTGGAACTCGTGTTTATTGCAACACCAAATCCATGGTTTTAGGCATCATGAAATTTTTTAACACAAACTTGAGCCTGTTGGCTTGATCGTCTAGCCACCATAAGAGAATAGAAATGAAAAATGATTCCACCCCATGATTGATTGCCTAGCCTTGGTGGAACCATCAACAATTGATTCCAAATGACGACCCATGGTAGCATCACTTATCAATGACCCTTTAAAACAATAAGTATTAAATATTGAGCAGCAAAAATGATAATGGAATGAAGATATAGGCCTTGTGATGTCACTCTTATAATCGTACTAGAATACAAAAGCATCAAGAATAAATAAAAAACTAATCAAATCAGTTTGCAGCATCACTGTTCTTAAAAATAATAATAATAATGCACATAGAACTCTAAATCTCATACAAGTCACCTGAACAAGACATCCTCTTTTAGTGAGGGTAACAACCCCAAATAAACAGATCACAAAACGATTTCCACAACAAAATGAAGAACAAATGACAGTCCTCAACACATTCTTACAACAGCATCACCCCCTTGTAAATAAGAGAATAAACTTCAAATGTCATGCTTTAAACCTCTAGATGCAACAACATTCTTATCTTCATAAAAATAAGTAAAACAAAAAGGCTACATGCTCAAATCGTTTTAGCTACAAAATTCCTACAAAAGTAAAGTAAAACAAAAGGATACCTGAAATGTTTCTCACGTCAAGCACAACCTTCTCCTTTGTTTCTTGGCAGCGGGGCAAAGCAACGAGAGTGGTTGACACCAAAGGCTTAATTCAGGAGAAGGGAGATAGGGAGCTTAGATTTGGAAAAGATCTTTGAAGAAACGGTCGGGCCTGGCTTGGTGGGCGGGTCAACACGTGCAAGCTGTACCCAATGAGAATATGACAAGCACTTGTACCTTGTTGACTTTATAGGAACTTATGACATAATAATGACTTGTCATGTGTCATCTCTCTTTTTGAGATGATGGCTAGTCTATGGGACACTAGCATACATCGTGTCATGTCAATCTTGTTGTCATATCAGAGTCTAATCAGTTGTTTTTGGTTTATGATAAAACTGTCTTGCAGCCATCTTTGTTTATGATGTGCCATCGTGTCATGCAAACTCATTTTTGGTCATTTTGTAGGAAGGGCTACAAATTGCTAGAATAGGCTACGGGTTTCCAATTTAGGCAATTTTACAATATTTTTTGAGGTTTTCAGACATTCCAATTACAATGTTGCAGTCAAAAATGGGGTTTGATGCTCCTAGGGGATTGTATCCTTTGGATGTTCAATTAATGTAAAGCATGCAATCATAGACTAGAGGGATAGATGAATAAATTGGCTTACAAACTCTATACGAAAGTTGAAGCCCTAAAACTATTGGTTGTATTGGTTGAGTAGGCTTGCTTTTATAGTTTGGGGTTTTGTACTTATGTGCGATAGAAACTTTTTGTATCCGTTGCGGTAGGTTACGGAAGGGGATAATGGCCGGATTGGTTTTTGGGATATTCTCGAGGAATGAAGCCATTAGGTTTCTAGTCAGGTTGGTTTAGTTGGCTTATTTTTATGATTTTAGGTTCTGGAGTTAGCTACGATCACAATTTTCTGCAATTGTTGTGGTGGGCTAGAGTGAGAGATGGCTGAATTGGCTTTCATGCTCTTCAGGGGAAATGAAGTCCTTGAGTTCCTGGTTAGGTTGGTTCAGTTGGTTTGTTTATGGGGTTTCATGGTTCTTAAGTTATGTGTACTCGCAACTTTCCACAATGTTGTGGTTTTACAGGAAATGTGTCACAGAAGGTCCTAGTGAAGGTGTCCAAATTTCTAAGCCTATGATTAGGTTAATGGGTATTATAGGAGGGTGACTTTGGGTTTGTGGGCATCTGATGATAGTTCTAGGGTTTGAGCTACTACCTAGAAATGTTGGTCCCGTAACTACAAGGTATTGGGAAGGGTGGACTGGAGATAGATCTAACATTTGGCTCTTTTGCACAAAGTGACAGCTTATGTGACTCAAACCCGTGTTTTCACGTTGGTATATATATACATACATTGAATATATTAAAGGCCTGTTTGGAAACCATTTGTAACGTAATCATTTCATTTTAAGTTCCCAAGGCATTTGTAGTCATAAAGCTTATGGTTCAAAATGAACTCATTCAAATTTATACTTATTTGTTATCTAAAATTAGAAATTAAATCATCTTAGGTTTTTTATAAAATGGAATGATATATGCTATCATTCATATTTTTGTGATGAATAAAAATCAATTTGTTAACAAATCAATATGAATCTAATTGAGTTCATTTTCAAGCATCACAACTTCAAATGCCTTGGGACTTTGTAATGAAATGATTACATTATTGGTGGCTGCCAAACACGGCATAAATTTATTAAATATTATTCATGACTCATACATGCAAAAGGAGAATGCGTGCCATTGATTGACATATGATGTGCTTTTGAATTTGATGTCTTTTATTGACCACCTACTTTTTCAACTGAACAATTTTGTTGGACCCTTTTAGCCCCCAAAACAACACATGTCTATTTATAATTCACCATATCCACTACAAAGCCATTTTTATCATTGAACATTTGCTTCACATGCACAATTATGGTTTTGAATCTTCAAAACCTTCCATTTTTACAAAGATCACATATACTCGTGTGTGCCACTATGTATTTTGATCATATCTTGTTCTACAACATGATTATTGAATGCAGTGGTGTTGATAGTGATGATGGAGTATGTGGACCCAAGATGGCTGAGCCGATTAACCGAGCAAACCCCCCAGTCCATCTAGTTTGTTCAATGACCTAACAAATAAAAAGATTACCGATCGACCTTGCAG
>JAOXJP010232677.1:0-10430 GCA_025762735.1 Platanus orientalis | reverse complement strand
ATCCTCATGACGAATAATCCATCAAAATCGAAATTTTGAACCTTAGATAGGTCTAGAGTTCAAACCTACATCTCAACTTTTTTCTTTTTAATTCATGGGACAGCCCAAAGCCCGGCCTGAGGCCCGATCAATTAATGAGGGTCGGGCCTAAACCCCAGCCCGAGCCCACCCCTAAGGGCCCAAGCCCCGGCCCGAGCCCGGTCTATAATTTGAGGGCCGAGCCCGGGTCTACCATTGCCCGGCCTGAACCCGGCCTATGCCCACCCCTAATAATGGATGTCGACCTCAAATAAGAGGATGATCAATTTGGTGAGACAACCTTGAATGGATGGATGGATCATGATGTATTTCAGAGGGTCTTATCTAAAAATGAGGTGCACCATTATAGTGAGCAAGTGGTGTTGCAATTTTCATAGTGCAAAGATTAGGGTGAAAAAAAATTTCTCGATGGAAGAGTAATTTAGTTCAGCTCCTACCATTGTCTGACTAAGGTAATATAGTGCATACTTTTCCCCTTCTCATTATGTTGAGCAAGGAGGGCACCCAAAGATGAATCAAATGCCACAATGTTCAACAACAACGGCTTTCCTAGTCTAGGACTCATGAGTACTGACGGGTTTAACAGGTATTTCTTGATACTATCAAAAGCATTCTAACAAGCCTGATCCTAGACAAAGGGGACCCCTTTCTTCATGAGTATGATAAAGGGTTGACATCGTCCTGAGAGATTGGTTATGAATCGCCAAACATATGCTAGCTGTCTTGTAAGCATTTGAGTTCAATTATGACCCTGGGTATTGGAATATCTTGTATAGCAGTGATCTTCTTTAGGTTGATCTTGATCCCTTTGTGTTGAAAAATAAACCCTAGGAATTTTTGAGAAAAGACACTGAAAGCACACTTTAGCGGATTTATTTTCAAACTATACTATCGAAATTGTTTAAACACCTAGTCAAGTATGAATGATGGTCCTAGCACAATATGGTTTTAACAACCAAATTGTTGACATAGCATTCGATTGCATCATGTAGCAGGTCTTCAAATATATAAGTCATCACTCGCTAGTAGGTAGCAGTAATGTTCTTCAGACCGAAAGACATGACCTTATAACAGAATATTACCTTTGGAGTTTGGAATGTGGTGGCTTCTTTATCTTTTGGCTCCATTTAAATTTGGTTATACCCCAAATATCTGTCCATAAAGGAGAGGGCTTCACAGCCAATGGTGGCATCACCCAAAATCTCGGTAAGAGGCAATAAGAAGTTATCTTTTGGACAAGCACTGTTCAAGTCTCTATAATTAATACAGACTCTAATTTGGCCATTCTTCTTTTGTACTGGCGCTATATTGGCAAACTATTTTGGATATGGGACTTCTAGTATGAACTTGGAACCATGGAGTTTATTTACCTCACCATCTATTTTATTAGCAATTTCATGCCTTGGCTTTCTTAGATGTTGCTTAATAGGCCACTGAGAGAGATCAATAGCCAAGTGATGAACTACCACATTAGAGTCCAACCTGGGCATTTCATAATAGTTTTAGGTGAACACATCTCAGTATGCTTTAGGAAAAACAATATATTGTTCTTGTTCTTCAACAAACAAACGAGCACTGATAAAAGTGAGGCGAGGATCTTCCTCAGTTCCCAAATTTATCTCAAGTAGGTCATTAACTATTTCTTGACCTCCGCATTCAAGTTCTAGAGGTGCGGGCATGACGTTCCCCAAAATGAAATCTTCAGAGGTGGGTTTAGTACTGGGTTCTCTAGATTCTTCTTCATACAGACACAAAACTAAGGCTCTTCTTATTCTGCCCCTGCCTAGATAAGATGTGGTTGAGTTAGGGTTAACTAATTACTAGATGATGATGAGTCTATATCGATTATGTGTACAGAAAATACTTCACCATCTGATGGTTGGTCATCTTGCAAGACAACCATATTTATGGAAACCCTTAAAGCAATGGGCTTCTACCCCACTCCTGAGGTGTTGGCCTTTTGTTTAGAATTGAGAACCAAACATTCAAAGTCCTGGGTGAGGACTTCTTTTCCTTTGTATGACTCTTTCCACTTCCCTTATGGATCAAAACCCACATTGTTGAGCAAACATTGGGGTAATTTAGCATGTGATAATAGTATCCAGGTCTTTTAACTCCTTTTTGAGTGCGCTAGCATGCCTATTTCTGGATTTAACAGCTTCTTCTAGAAGGAAGATTGTAGATGATCAATAAGTGTCGGCCCCAGAGGTAGATAATTGTGCCAAGAGTAAGAAAAATCTTAAGCTACGTGATTAGGCAATAGCCTAGATTTGTCTTTATGGACTTTGGGAGCATGTGTCACTTTAGTTTGTATGGTGCCTTGATGGGAGGTGTACCATTTCGGCAAGGATAGTGACCTATTTATCTTGCCAAGGGTACATGATACATTGGTAAAATGTAGATGGAACTACCTGGTACCTATGCATCCAAAGGCGGCCTATGAGGGCATTATACACCATGTCCACATCGATGATGAAAGACGTCTAATCCTCAATATGCCCAAATTTGGTCCTCAGCCTAATGGAACCAAGCAGACATTGCTCATTCTGATTAAAACCTTGAATGACAAGGTTTCTCGGCCATAGCTAGGAAGGGTCAATCACCAAATAAGATAATGTCTTGACTGGTAGTATGTTGACCGCGGAGCCTCCATCTATCAAAACCCTAGAAACAGGTTGTTCATCAATGCAACCCCTAATAAACAATGTCTATTGTGATTTGGGTCATTTGAATATACATATCAGTATCTTTAAAAGTGACTGTTGGCATACAAAGACCCTCTTGTGTTGCTGTCTGCCAAGAGGCCCTTGCTATTTCCTCATTCTTAGCAAATTCTTCTTGGTTGATAAGTGCATAAATTAAGGAATTCCTTAGCTCCTATGACATGCAGAGTGCATCATACATGCTGAGAGATAGAATTTTCTTCAGATGTGCCAAGACATTATAAGGTGTTTTACCCTCGGTCTTCTTTATAGCCTTGTTGTGCTCACTCTCAATATTGGCCATCTTCATCGCATCGGCCTACTAGTGGGTGGTAAGACCATGAGGGGGCATTTGTTTTCCTGATCGCAATTTCACCTTATAGGATTCTTGCTTTTTTGGTTGTGCCTCTAATACCAGGTGTGTTACCCTTAACTTGATGACATTATGATTTTCGCTCGTTCGTCCATCGATGCCTCAGTGTTTGAGAAATCTTTTGACCCTATGACAAAGGTCTTAGCATCATCTTTCGAGTTTTCAGAATTCAAAACCAAAGGTGGCATATCTTGAAGGGAGGAGTTGTCATTATTGGTTCCCCAAGGATCTTAAGATATGTTGTCAACCATAATTGAGGTTTTAATTGCCAGCCATGTTGACTTCCCATTGATCCTATCGTAGGAATTGTATTACACTCTATAGGTATTGGGGATCATGTCTGTATGCCCTTTGTCGCCTATAGAAGCATTCGATGAGCATCGGTTAGGAAGATATGTGGCAAGATAGTAGTGTTAAATACCAGTCAAAGGCATGAGAGTCCAAGGAAACAAGGAAGAGTCGCACCAATAAATTGTGTTGAGTTCTAAGCAACCCACTTTCTTGTAAGAAACATTCAGTGTGGTAATGAGGGTCATTGGGCCCCGTATACAAGGTGAGGGGTGGGAGCTAATACCCATCTGGGAATTGAGTAAGGTAAACATCATTTCTATTGGGCAACATGATTCACCAAAATATCTTAGGTCAAGCACTTAGGCAATGATCTAATCTAGAAAACCTTCAAATCCTTCATAAGCTTGCTGATTGCTCTGGTTTCCTTAGAGAATTTGTGTTCTAAGTGTCATACAGTTCCATTCTAGGTCTCATGAGTTCATGGATAAACATCTCAATAAAGGTGTACCAGGATGGTATACATTGTGCTGGTAGGTCAATTTAGTGTTGGCCCATCTAATGAGAGCGGGAATAATCGCAATAGAAGGTTATTGTTGTGCATGATATCTCAGCATGAAATTAGAAATTTAAATAGATATTTCCATGGGCATTGGTGGTCCCCATTGGCAAAGGGGTTGAATAAAGGAATCTCATATCTAATAGGGAAGGGTTCTGCATAAACATCATTGCAACAAGGGAAGACCCATTAACGAAATCTAGTCAGCACTATCTCATAATAGCCATGCATCAATTGCAACATGGGTAGATGGGTTAACCTAAATGGTTGATGTGGTGTATCCTATATATAGCCTCCCAATCTTAGGAAGATGTAGATGTCGTGATGACCAACCCTTGTGATATGTACCCTTCTCTTAGAAAAGTCTCAATATGTTAAGACATTCTTGGACATGTTGATTGTTATTCAAGATACCTGAGATGCTGTTGTAGGATGTGTGATCAGCTGTGGTTGAGAATTCTCCATGTGTACAATAAAAGCCATGTTGTACGTAACAATTGGATGAGCCATGAAGTCTTCTGGCATATATTCTTCTAATGTTACTAAAAAATGTAGAGATTGTTTTAATAAATCAATAGGTTGCAATTCTCTCTTATGTATTTTAGCTTTGGACTTTTTCCCTTTCTTCCATGCGAACCCTTTCAACCATAAAGGTCATGTTTTGGAACATTTAACACCATTGTGTCGTAGAGAGTTTACAGCTATGCATTTAGATTGAAACCTCTTCTTGCCTGCAATCTTGCTTTAGAAGATAGTCCACCTGTCCTCATCATCCGAGTCATCCTAAGAGTTTGCTTAAGCATAACTCACATCATCCTCATCAATGAAGATAGAGTTTGTTGAAGTTGGTTGTTGTATGTCGGCATCAAGTTCAAATGTCCCTTTATTGAGCAAATCTTGGAGCTTATCCTTAAACACAAAACACTCATGAAGGGTATGCCCCAGTAGGCAATGATATCGGGAGTACTGAGGATCACCAGTTTTATCAGCTTCGGCTGGTCTTTTGGATTCAAGGAGTACCACTTCCCCCAAATCTATAGCTTATTTAAAGAGGCTTTCAACATCATCTGGATGGAATGTCTATGAACACTCTTGCCTTTCTTTCATAGTTAGCTATTTAGGAGGTGTTCCCTGTCCTGACTGAGATGTTACAGCTGTTTTTGGTGTTTGTTTGACAAGAAGTTTGGTGGGTGGTCTTTTAGCACCTACCATACCGGATTCCAACTTGTTAAAGGCCGCTTTACCCTTCCTCTCTCACTTATGCTCTAATAATTTTTTTTCTGAATCATAGGCCTTAGAGATTAGATCATCAAAACCCGAAAAGGTTTGTGGAGTGAGGTGGAGAGAGAGATTATATGATATATTATGCAAGCACATGTTGATGATATCCTTGACGGGAAAAACAAGGTTGCAGGAATATGTAAGTTGCTTCCATATGTAAGTTGCTTCCATTTGTTGATAAAATCAATCACAAACTCATTGTCCTATAGTTTTTCATTGGCCAACTCATGTACTTTAGTTGGCCTATGTGCATTCCAGAATTGTTGGATAACAACCCGCTTCATGGATTCCTAATTTGAAATCAAGCAAGGTTTGAGGCTTAAATACCAGGGTGAAGGCGGCTCCATCCAAGGATTGCACAAATAGCTTCAACTATAGGTTACTGTATTGTATAGTAGAACTATAACGAGATTCAAACTGAATGATATGTTATTTAGGATAGGTGGACCCATTAAACATATTGAAATGAGGTTGCACAAATTTTGGCAGGAAAGGCACCATGTCCACATGTGGTGGATAAGGTTTCCTGGGTAAATAACCTTTTAGGAACTCTTGTTCTTTATACTCCTTTAACATGTTACTTATGATAGAGCGTATAGAGCTATACTCCATGGTAGGTACAACTGGTTGCATGTATGGTCCTTATGGTTGTATGGAGGGTGTGTGCATATAACCACCCTAGCCATATGCCCATTGCAGAGAGGGCCTTTGTAACTGAGGCTCTTGGGAATGATACCCTTGCTAAGGAGTTCCTTGGGGAAATGATTCTCGTTGTGATACATGCGGTGACGGCCTAAGCCGGATGGAAGTATTCAGAATGGTATCCAAAGACAAGATTACTCTGGGAATAGACATCAAGACATATTCCTATGTAAATTACAAGCATACCCCCAACCCTTGAGTTTGAATGGTGGGTCTTGTAGATATTGCTACTGGGTGGTTTAAATTGGGAAGAGCTACCCCTTACCCTACCAATGTTATTGGTTCAACAAGGCCTTCAATTCAGCTATAGTAGCATCTTGTGCCACCAAACACTAATCCCGCTCCTTCAATTGAGATTGTATATCTACCGTTGTGGGCTCTCTGTCAAAATTAGATGTATAGTCCCTAACATTGACATTTTCTTGGACCACCTGATTTCTAGAAGGATCCACTAGAGCTGGATCTATTGCCATCCTAACTAGTACATGTTATTTCTGGTGGTCAAGTCATTAAGGTCACATTAACTATGGTGGCTGACTTGGATACAATATGATTATGGGTCTTATCTTGGAATATGACTGAAGAATTCCTTACTGGTGCTCAAAAGACAGGCAATTCTATGGGCAACCTTTGCTTTCTAGCATTTGTAGCTAGCCGACTCCTGGTCATCATACCGATAGAGTTAAAGACTCGCAGATGTGACCTAGAGGATCTTGGAGTGTCAGATTAAGTCACCTTTCATGCTCCAGTAACCATGATTGAGGCTTGGGATTTCTTTTTGGGTTCAAAGATTTTCCCTTTTCCAATATAAGGAGTGTAACCTATGCTTCCATCAATGTATAAGGGTAAGGATTGATCAGATCGTTGCGGGTGAGCCCATGGTAGGAGTGCATTGATGGGCATAGATCCTTTAGTCTCATGTATTACAATCATAATCTTATGGATCTTGGATCTTCTTCTTTGAGACACATTCCTTTTCCACTGTTGTTCTAGGGAAAGAGGCCTTCTTTTCCAAGATGAGTATTTGTCTATAACTTTTCTTAATGGTTCAAATTTGGTCAAGCGCATTGAGTCCCAAAGTTCAACAATGGATAGAGTTTCATTTTGTCTGTGTAGGCCGCAAAGAGTCTGAGTGGTGAACTTTCTAGTTTCTTGCTCATGTTGAAATTGTCTCTCAACTTTAGTCATAGTTTCTCTTTTGTCATGTCCAATTATATTGTTATTGTAATTCTTTCTTTTCTTTTTGTTGTAAACTGGATTATTTATGTCTTTGACCAGATTATTGTCAACACGACCTTGCAAATGAACTATGGCTCGGGAATGAGTGTGGCTCTGCAAGGGATTTTCTGTTCATGATGGTTCATTTTTTTGTGAAGGAGTGCTAGCTCGCGATGGCGCTTCTGCTCATGAAAGAGTTCTTCCTCATGGTTCAAGAGTGACATTTTGTTGCCTCTGAGTGTGAAGTTGCAAAAAGAGACTTTTTTGCAATCGTGATTGATCTCGTAAAGATTTTGCGCTTCACAAAGGATTAGTGCTTCGCGATGGAATGTTGCTTCATGATACATTTTTCTTCACCGTATCCTCGAAATCTGTGCATTTTCTAAAACTTGGGTTTTATGCAAATGAGTTTGATGTGACCTTTAGAACCCATTTTTGATATGATTTTCCATAATTTTAACTCTTCCTTTTCTCAAAAATTTTGGCAGAGTTTTCCCTTGGATTGCAAGAAACCATAAGGGAGGAAACAATCTCAATGTTGCTAATGATGCGAGTTTCATTTCCAATAGTTGCACTGGCCTTCACGAGCATGGGCAAAACTGTTTTCAAGGCTTGATAATGTGAGATAGCTCCTCCTCTAGGGAGGGTCTCCACAAACTTAGCCATAGAAGATCGCAATGGCACAGCCTTATCTCCTCTAAGGAGAGGGTGTGCCAGAGTAACCATGGTGATGGGTGGATTTAGTGGTGTGGAAACCACTTGAGCGGTTTTAGGTCCCATGAAGGCGTGCAGAGAAGCAATGAGAAATCCTGTGGTTGCAAGCTTGTCAAAGTTTCTGAAAATAATATAAAAAAACTCGGTATTGCAACAGAACAAAAAGGAAGATGAGAGGAAAGGGATGTCCCACCAGGCATGCTAAAAATTTACAACACCAAATTTCATATGGTTCTCTATGGAATGTTTGAAACTCGAAGTGTTCAAATTTTCAACCTTTTGAGGGTTTGTTTATTATTTTATGTGTGGGGACTTTCATTCCAAATCTCTCGAAAGAGACTTGTTAATTATGGCTATTAATGGTAAACCTTTAATTTCCTAGTTATTGCAAGACTCACAAAACAAGATTGCATAAAATATAAATATGGAGCTTTATTAAGAATATAATATAGGTACAAAATACAAGAGTTCCCTTTCTCTTCTCTTTACAACTTTCTGAATCTTACCTAGCCTGAGCATTGACTTCGAATCCATTGGCTTACGCCTTCTTCATCATGCTTTGCAAAGGTGTAATGGACATGCTAGCTTATGAAGATTGGCATTGAGCTTAAAGGGCTAACCTTACAAGGAAGATGTTGAATACTGATGGAAGTTGAGAAGAAGAAGTACACTTGGCTATATGGAGTATGCCAAGTCATAGAGAATAGCCATGTTAGCTCTCTTGAATGATCAAATCTCTTAAATTCTTCAAATGATCTCTCCCCTTTGCACATGTGAATCCTTGGATTTATATAGGCATTTGAGTTGGTTTCCTTCATGCACGTTTGTTGCCTTGTTTTCAGCTTAGTTTTCTTATTTGCATGGGAGATGTGATGATGTGGTTTCTTTTGATTGGTTATTGGAGAGACTTTACATGCTAGTATAACTCCTTTTCTGAGTGAGACTCTAGATTGAACTCTATCTAATTCTTTGATTTGAGGGATTTTGCAGAAACAATAGTCCTAACAGAGTAAAACTCTCATTCAAGCAGATTTTGCATATTTTGAGATTTAGCATATTTAGAAGAATCCCTTACAAGTATAACTACTTCCTGATCATTTTGGAGCTAAAAAAACCATCCCTTGTGACTTCTTGGTCGTGCCGCTTAGAAAAGTGATTTTATGTCTCTAGTACTGTGCTTCACGACACCTATACCTTCGAGAAGCACTGCTTATCATTCGCAAGCCATGTGTCCTTTGCGAATTATATGCCACTACAATGGCCAATTTATGCCTTATCTTCACGAAGGTATTCCTTCGTGAATGACCTATCTTCGCAAGTCGTGTATCATTACAAGGACCACTCACTGTGCGAGGTGCTTGTTCAACCTTCATGATAAGGATAATTTTGTAATTTCTAATTTTTTGCGTGCCAACACCAATGGAAGCCTTCATCACCATCATGAATCAACCCAATAATTTTAGAAAGTAAATCTTTGAATAAAAAAAATATTTGTACTCACCGGTTTCTTTCTCTTCCTCCCTAACACGAACCAAAAGCTTTGATACCAATTGTTGGCACAACGGAAACAATCCTGAAATTTCATATGATGGGATACGGTCCTAACACTCACAATTTATGCAATAAATGATAAATAATAGCAAAGAAATTAACAATCACACAAGACGTTGATTTTTCGTGGTTCAGTGATATGCTTACATCCATGGGAGAGAATCAACTTTAATACAGGCCTAATTGATGTCTATCAATATGAGAGCACACATGAGTGGTAGGTAAGATAGGATTAGAGTCCATCATCACTGTAAAAGACTAGAGAAGAGTAAAAGTAGAAAAATGAGAAGACAGTCATTAATGATCACCTCTCCCTATTTAGAACACTAACCCTACAAAGCCCGTGGATCTGCTGTTCACTTGGGAAATTTTTCTTGCATATTTGGCTTCAAAACCACCTCAATCTCAATGTATTCTTTTACAAGAACCTCTACTTGAGTTGAAAGTGTTACCCTTGTCTTCTTGAGTTGGTTTTCATATATGAAAATCACCATGATAAGAGAAGATTCTGCCGAATTTTTCAGAAAATTTAGATAAGTTTTTATATACATTTTTGCATACCCTACCATAAAAGACAAGTAGGTTTATAAGGGGGGTATCATGCATCTCTGTTGCATTGTATAAGCCCTTTTGAGTGACAAGGAATTGAATCTGAGTTTAATTGCATCCCGAAGGTAGGTTGGCATGCTAGTTCCCTTGCACAATTAACTGAAAGGCCTGGACTATCTTCAAGAAATTCGATAACAAGGCATCCTCATCTTGGTTCATCCGGTTCTTGATTTTGTTGAGTCAAAATATTTGATTTTGAAGATTGTGCAATAAAAGATTATCGGAATTACTATTTTCAACATTCTCCAACACGAGAAAACCGAATCCACCGAAACTAGCTCCTTGGCCAATGCTCGTGGCACTATCGGCCTCCTCCCACAAGCAACTTCGACCATAAAAGCCCTGGATCTAAACAAATTGTTTTTTTCTCCCTTTTTATCACAATGTTGAAGCT
>JAOXJP010232676.1:0-10430 GCA_025762735.1 Platanus orientalis | reverse complement strand
ATATGTCATGTCGGTCCTGGTAGACATGGACATATATCGGAAGATATTTAAGATATTTCGAGATATTTGATACCATGGTTCCAGGTACTAGGCTGCTAAAAAAATGTCATACCGTTGATTCCTCATTTTCTTCAACCGTCAAATGGTTCCCCAGCTCCTATCTCAGGGTGACCATGAATTAATGGTGAAGCACTTTATTCAGATGGAATCATGGGTTCCTATACTGTGGAGCATCTAATGAGTCTAATCTATGCTATTGGAATTCTATTAATATCAGCAACCCAAAATGCCGTGTCAGTTTGGAAACAAAACCAAAGATCATATGCCGTGTCTGTGTGAATTCAATGGCATGATGCTGTAAGTTATTTTGCAGTCCATACCAAATTTCCCCCTATTTCTGTTATCAATTGTGAGCCTCAAGATGCCATTCTAACAAACAGATAAGCTACAGCTTGAGGTTTTATTAGGTCCACCCCTTCTGTTGTTTGCCTTCTTGGCCATGTCTTTCCATTTGCTTTCATCAATATATTTATACTATAAATTATCAAAAAAAAAATAAAAAAAATACACATTTAGTATTATTTAATAAGATAATTTAGTATCCAATTATAGGTATACATGTATTTTGAGAACTCTAAACAATATTAGGTATACATGTATATTAAACTATATAAACTATATAGAAAACTCTATATGTGTATTTTTTAAAAGCTAACTATCTGTATGTTTATTGTATAACCTTATTTTTTGCAAATGTGGTTGCATAGTTTTAAGATATATTTCTAATACATAGTGTAAGATATATGCATATGGAATATTTGGTAGATATGTATGAAGTATGAACATAACATATAAATGCTACCATTTAGAGAGTTTCACACTTTTTCTCTTTATTGGGGTGGAATGAAGATCGACCCACATTGGAACCTTAGACCACTTGATCCACTCGCTAGACCTTCTACAAGTGGTGCACTTGAAGATTTAAACCTAAATATTTGATTCACAGTTGAATCTAGGATGCTTCAAAAAGGTGTTTTGACTCTCCAATCTGACTTTATATAATCTGGAACCATTGATAATGTCGTCAAATTGTATTAAGTCATGTAGGTTGATTTACAACTCTTACAAGTTCCTTATCAGTTTTTTTCTTTCGTTTTTTTTGTTGGCAGAAGTTCCTTATCAATATTTATGGACAAAAATGTAAACAATCTATTTGATTAAGGAAATAAAAGGAACATGTTGAAGATTTCTTTTGTTTCAATATGATTTTGTTTCTCATTTTTTGTTTTTTCTTCTTCTTTTTTTTTTTGCCTTTTCCTTTTGTGTCTGATTAGGGTCATTGCTTTGGTGTAATGGTAGTGATTTGGCTGTCAGCATGAAAACATGGGTTCGAGTCTCGTGAGCGGCCACTTTGTACAAAAAAGCCAAAGGTTAGGTCTGTCTCCAGTCCAACCCTCCCAACACCCTGTAGTTACGGGACCAGCACTGGGTAATGACCTTTTTCTTTTTGTATCTTGATTAGAGTAGTTGTTAGTTAAGGAGATCAAAAGCTTTGTTTCAATCTGTATTCTAGAAAGGTAAATTTCTTTTTCTGCATATACTCATGTGGTGGGTGTACAGAGCGTGGGGACATGGATTAGGTTTTACTCTAGACATATTCTAGACCAATGTTTTTCAAAATTTACCTAGACATCAAACCTTAAAAAAAAGGCATGGTCAGGCCATTTTGGTTCAACCTGTAGGTTGAATTTAGTTGTTCCAATGAGGAAAGGTGGACATGCTTTATAGAAATATAAGAGGTTATCAATTTTGAGAATATCTTTAATGTTTTATATTAATTATTAGAGCTACTAATATATTATTTTAAAAGTTAGTGCATCTTATTGGAAGCTTTGGAAGATTTAGTAAAGAAGTCACGTAACCTTCAACACCATGTTTTGGATGAAAAGGAGCACCATAAACAATCTTAGTTTTTACAAAAGAATATAACTAATTTATTTTCTTAGATAGAAACCATATACGATAAATAGATAAACTTCATCACTGCCCATGGTTAAGTTAATATTTTTTTTCCCCATTCAATTTCTTTTATTCACCTTATAACTGTAGCTTATCCTATTACATAATATATGAACAATATGTATATTTTTTTAAAAAGGAAATTTAATATATTAAAAGAGGCAAAATCCCAGATGATGAGGACATGGGAGCAAGGTGGGGCCCACCCTTTGCCTTGGTGGGGTCTACGCATGGAGCGATTTATGGAAAGTGCAATGTTATGTAGGTTTTAGTAAGGGTTTTATAGGGGAGTAACATTTATTTTATGTGTCCATCTAATAAGGCCAATAGTGCGAAGATTTTGGTTGTTTTTTTAGAGTAATCTTATTTTTTATGTTAAGCCCACTTTTTCAAAGGGTAAAACTTGCCATTTTGGCTTGATTTTGGTGTTATTAGATAGGTTATTCAGTTACCTTTTGAATGAGATTAAGATTGGGCAAATTCGATGTGATTTGGGAAAGTTATGACTAAATTACTAAGGGGGTGTTAGTAAAAACGGGAATAATGTATTTTTTTTTTATAAAGTTTTAAGTTTTAGTTGTTTTAATTTAAAAAAAATGAGTTTTTAGTCATACATTTTAGAAAACTTGGCTAGCAAATTTAGGATTTTAGGAACTTTCAAATTTTAGCAAGTTTTTAATTGTTTAAGGCAAGCTTTCTGTGGAAATTTTGAAGAAATTCACTAATCCAGTTTGGCCGTGAGCTACTAAGGTGTGAATTTGATTTTTTTTTTTTTTCAAACCAAAACACCTTGATTGCACCTCCTTTATTAACTGCAGGTTATAGGGGAGAAACCCCTTTATCAAACTTTTAAAATCAAACAAAATAATTTGTTGAAACAAATCTGGGCAACCAGGTTTGAGACTTATGGGTTGGATTTCTTAAAGAGATAAGGGCTGATGGGTTAGCTGATTGATGATAGGTGATGGGTATTGGCACACGAATTTTTACAAGATTACTACAATACCCTACGAAGGGGTACTTCCTCGGGTGATGAACAATACTCTGCGAAGGAGGACCATCGTGAGCAATGAACAATATCCTGCGAAGGGGTACTTCCGTGAGTGATGAATAGTACTCTGTGAAGGAGGACCATCGCAAGTGGTAAACAGTACTTTGCAAGGAGCATAAGCTTCGCGAAGACCACCTCCTCGCGAGGGGTGAACAATCCGTCGCAAGGAGATAAAATTGAGCAGCTACTCACGGGTCCCACGCATCCAAAGGTGGCCATTCCCACTCAGATTCTACCAGGCTGGCATGATTTTGCAAAATACTTATAATCGATTAGATGAGAGTGTTACTCTAAATGGATTCTGCAACATCTATGAAATCCCTTAAAACAAGGGATAGAAATAGAATTCAGGGCAAAGTCCTCACAAGGAAAGAAGTTGATCATAATGAGAATATCTTTTGAAAAGGAATCAAGGGTAGCCATGTTGACACTAGTCCATGTAAAGTCAAAAGTCAAGCTAAAAAGGAGGCATCACGTGTGCATGAAGATGGTTATCTCAACATCTATATAAATGAGAACACTCACTAGTGAAAGGCAGACACTCATTTTGGACTTCTTCCAGAGATTAAAAAAATGAGAGATAACTCTATTTCTTCAATACGATTCTTGCTAGTTGACACTTTACAGGCCAGACAGGCTCTTCAAACCTAAAGCCAAGTATCCTCTGGTAGCACGTCAACCACACCTTTGCGATGCACAATGGAGAAAGCTCAAGCTGATGGATATGAAGTTGATATTCAGGCTAGGTAAAAGTCAGATATTGTAAAAGAAGAGAAGAAAAGGCTCTTGTATTTTCTATTGCGTTCCATTAATATATATTTCATATTTATATTCCATGCAAACTTATCTCTTGCAAGGCACATAACAATTTAGAAATAAGAGGTCTACTATTAATGGTTGTAATTAACAAGTCTCCCAGAGTCTTGGAGTTAGAGTCCCCATGCATAAAATAATAAACCAACCCTTGAAAGGTTGGGAGTTTAAACACTTCAAGTTTCATACATTCCTCAGAGAACTACGCGAAATTTGGTGTTACAATGGGTTTTGGGTTTTGGCAATCCAAAACACTAGGATTGATATCCCTATATCTGCCACCTAGTAGGGAATACTAATCCTTGTGTAAAATCACTAGTCCCACAAGAAAGAGAGCTGGAGAATTTTTTGAGCAGAGATTGAAAGGTTCTTGATTTTCTTTGTAAGGATGATAATTGGATGCAACTGTATGTGGTAAAAGAGATGGGGAATACAGGGTTTGATAATGGGAGTAAGAGAATATGTGGGGATGATAAACAATGGTATTTGGATGTGTTTGTAGGCTGTGAGAAGTATGTGATCACGAAAAACTAGTAAAATAAGAAGGGGAAGAAGAAGACGATGAAGAAGAAGAAGAGGGATAAAGATGATACTTGGGTTTCCACTCAACATGGTGGGTTTTAGCACTATCTTGTTAAGTGGAATGACAGACCTTTGATCGATAGTTTTTGGCTTCCCACGATGAGCTCTAGTAGATTGATCCAGATATTTTAGAGCGGCATTGGAGTTTTATTTCGCAAGAGGCGGATTTTTTCAGTGACAGGGGGTTGATGAAGACATCTTTCTACGTGGCAAGCTTAGAGTGTACCAGCGTCAGAGGAAAGTTCTCCAAAGCCTTTACATGGATTAGAGACTGTTTGGAGTCTATCGTTTTGATGAGGAGACGATTCAGAACTAATTTGAGCATGGCACGTTTTTTGAAACATGTGGGGTCCACTTATCCATGTGGGTGGATCTACATGAGGGCACCATTAGTGTGACGTGATTGTTAGGCTCTTATTTTAGTTCTAGGAGTCATTTCCAATTTTTTGTATTTTATTTTATTTTTTGAGATTTTTTTTGTCATAAGGGGTATTTTCGTAATTTTTTAATTTTGTGCAAAATCAAAAAATCAGGGAAAATAAGTGCATGTGCACATTTTTGGGGGTCTTTTCTTTATTTTGGTTTTTTTTTTTATATTTTAGTTGACGTTAGTTTCTAATTAAGATACATGATGTAATTAGGGTTTTTATTATAAATAAAGAGGAAGAGTTGGTCGTACACACTTTATACAGAACAAATTTGCAATGAGAAAGCTTTTGCTCTCTTTCTTCACAACCAACGAGAAAGCTTTTGCTCTATTTTTTCACAGCCGGTTAGTGTGTTCTTTCTCTTGGTCTACCTATAAGAGAGACAAAGTTGGTGATTTCTTTGTCTAGGGTTGGTGATTTCCGAGGTATCCTCTTTATCTCTCTTCTTCTTCTTCTTTTTTCCCTTTTTGTCTTACTAGTTTTTCGTGATCCCAAACTTCTCACAGCCTACAAACACATCCAAATACCATTGTTCATCATCCCCACATATTCCCTTGCTCCTATCATCAAACGTTATATTACCCATCTCTTTTACCCCATACGACTGCAACCTATTACCATCATTGCAGAGAAAATCAAGAACCTTCCAATCTCTGCCTAGAAAATTCTCCAGCTCTTTCTTGTGTGACTAGTGATTTTACACAGGGATTAGTATCCCCTACCTGGCAACAGACATAGGGATATCAATCCTAGTGTTTTGGATTGCCAAACCCAAAACTCATCACTTGTCATCAATCGGCCAACCCATCAGCCCTTATCTCTTCAAAAAACCCAACCCATAAGTCCCAAACCTATTTTGTTTCAACAAATTATTTTGTTTGATTTTAAAAGTTTGATAAAGGGTTTTCTTTCTTATAACCTGCGGTTGATAAAGGAGGTGCAATCAAAGGTGTTTTGGTTTGAAAAAAAAATCAAACCCACATCTTAAAAGCTCACGGCTAGACTGGATTAGTGAATTTCTTCAAAGTTTCCACAGAAAGCTTTCCTTAGGGTTATTGAATGCACATGGGAAGAACACCTATGAATGAAGGAAAGTGTTGAAGGTGATTATTTGTGGGAAGCTTGAAGGAAATCCTTGATTGATTACATGTGATTTTCTTCTGTGTGGATAGATTAGCATACAAATTGTTTGAAGAATTACCACAGTGAAGTTTACTAGGAGTTTTTGGGTCTATAGTTGCTGCTGAATAAGGAAGTCACTGAGGATAGAGGTTGCTCATTCATTTACCACTGCTGGCCAAATTTACAAACATATTATCTAAACTGATTGCGGCTGTCCAACTTTACGCAGGCTGGTTACTTTACTAGTTGTTGCCAACTGTTTGACTAAAGTTTCCAATGAGACAAAATTGAAATTTTGAAGCTTTCTATGGAGGTCTTTAATGGCTTTAAGTAGGAGGCTGTTCTAAGAAGTTTTATATTGTCGTGGTTGGAGAAGGCTTTTGCATATCATCTCTTAGTGGCTTCTCAGATTCTGCACAATAGGTGTTTGAAGCAACTCTCCAAAGAAAGTGATCAACTGATCCCTTTGCTACCTGGTTAAGTGCTGATTTGGCAAGATTTTCCAAGCTTACTATCATCTTTGAGATGGTCGTAGGTGTGATCTAAACCTTACTAGATGCCCTGTTTGTTTGCTGCCCATGTTTTTCTCTTAGCTCATATACTCACCTAGCTACCGTACTATCTTTAGATTAATGTCTGTTTATTCTTTCGCGCACTTTTTCCCATATCTGTAGACTGTTTTCCCTTGCTGTCTAGCCACCCATCCATATGTATGTGCACTTCCTTTATACACCTCTAGTAGGGTCTTCATCTTTATTTGTCGTACTAACCCTTACTAACTAGAGTTCTTTAATTTAGTATGCTTGGTTTTTATTTTCCATTATTTTTTTGGTCTTTAACTTGTTTGGCCCTTGTTAATTCATCATTTAATCTAAATTACTGATTCTTTCAAAGCACTTGTTGGAATAAGATTCTTGTTTATAGTGTTGAATTATCTGGGATTATTGACTTGTGGATCTCCTTCCTGTCTTGACATGCATACTACATTTTTGGTATCAGAGCCAGGTTCCAATTAGTCTCTACTTAGTTGGATTCCTCGGGAGTGTTCTTTCATCTAGTTCTATGTAGTTGTAATCTCGACAAATATTGGATGACCTGATTTATTTGCAAAGTCTTATAAATCCTAAAATTTTGGAAAAAATGTTTAAACCCTGAAATTTTTGGAAATGGCCTAAACCTTGAAATTTTGGAAGAATGGTCTTAACCCTGAAATTTTGGAAATGACCCTAAAGCAGAAGCTATATGTGAAAGACAAAGTTGTTGGTTTATTCTTTTCCTAGTTTTGAGCTAAACCCTGAAACTTTGGAAACAAGCCCGGAAAATTATAGAGTCTCTGAAAAGATGAGATGGTTCTTCTAGTGAACATTGAGTTCGTTTTCTCTTCCGGGAAGACAACTAAAATAGCGATTAGTGGCTAGGCTGATCAAAACTTTATTTTTATATCTTTTGTTGAAGAGTTCCTACAAGATCCGAAAAATAACAAATATTGTAAATATGTTAACGACCATGTTATTGCTATTCAGTTCCACTACAAAAGAGACTATTTCGATAATGTTGAATGCCTAGTGTGATTTCTCTTCAACTGATACGCTAGTGATTTTAGGGAAGTGATGGATTGATGAGAAGAAAGTTACTTTTAGTAAGGAAACTCAAGTGTTGCAACTCTATAACCACGATGAATTGTATCGTCTCCAACTTAAACCTGCTAATAAGGTGCCATTAGTGATAATCAAAAGTGAGAGCTCCATAGATAAGAAGATAGAAAAGAGCATAAATGCAATTAAGGAAGAGCCTAAGAAAGAATCCAATGTACCTCAAAATCGAACCTTGTTCAAACCAGAGCTGTTTAATGAGGATATTAATGCGGAAAATATTGAGTAAACTTGTGTTGATGTTTTAAGTGAGACAGATGAGGCCATGGTGGTTGCTGACACATGTACCATTGCTGTCCCAGTTTGTGATCAGTTATCTAACGATGTCCTAGTTTCACATCCGAGTGAAATTCTGTCTCTTTTCAATAATACACCAGTTCCTGACTTTTCGATGATTCTTGAGATTGTTGTGCCAATCCATATTCAATAGGATGAGTACTATGAGGTGTTTCCTTTATCAGTTGATTATTAGGAGACAATTATTTATTTTGAAGTCTTTCTTATATCAGACACTTACAAGAAAACAAATTTGCATCACAATCTCATAGTTGGTGGATATGGTTCATAAGTGATTAGTGCGAGTTCTCACATCATGCTGATTGTTTTATTCTGTAAAGCTCAAAGTTGAGTTTTTTCAAACAAGGAGGGTTTGATGAGGACATGGGAGCAAGGTGGGGTCCACACTTGGCCTTGGTTGTGGGGTCCACGCATAGAGTGATTTATGGAAAATGCAATGTTATGTGGGTTTTAGTAAGGGTCTTATACGGGGGTAACATTTATTTTATGTGTCCATGTACTAAGGCCAACACTGCCAAGATTTAGGTTTTTTTTTTTTTAAGTAATCCTGTTTTTATGTTTAGCCCACTTTTTCAAAGGGTAAAACTTGCCATTTTGGCTTGATTTTGATGTTATTAGATAGGTTATTCAGTTACCTTTTGAACGAGACCAAGATTGCGCAAATCTGATATGATTTGGGAAAACTATAACCAAATTACTAAGGGGGTGTCAGTAAAAACGGGAATAGTGTATTTTTTTTTCTAAAGTTTTAAGTTTTAGTTGTTTTAATTTTAGGGAAGTGAGTTTTTAGTTTTATATTTTAGAAAACTTGGCTAACAAATTGAGGATTTTAGGAAGTTTTTAATTGTTTAAGCTTGTAAGTCTATTTAAAGGCAACCCTCCCCATAATTTTAGATTGAATGGATGAATGAAGAAATTGATAAATAAAGAATTTTCTAGCTTTCTAGCTCTTAGCTAATGTGTTCTTCCTTTGTGAAGTCTAAAAACCAAGAGTGGTTTTCCCCAAAGGTAGATTCCTTGGGTTTATGCGAGTTTGATGGAGGCAAAGATCCCCTGTTTTGGGTTTGGAAAAGCTTCAAATCAGGTCTTTATATTTTTTTTTTTTATCTTTTCTTGTTTCTGCTACATCACTTTGAATTTTATTGATATTCTTAACCATCATTCTACATCATCTTTTGTATCATATCTATTGTCCTGCATCAGTTCCAAATCTTTTTGTATGAAAATTCATGATGAACTTGAGAATAATTAAGAACTGAAGAAAGGATTTCAAAGAAAAAAATACCCAAAGATTCAAGAGTCCCAAAATTCCAAACTCTCCTATCCAGTTCCCTCACAGAAAGGAATACATTTGAAGAAGAGAAATCAACTTGGCACAACAATCAATCTCCCACTCAAATAATCATGAAAAAACAAAAAAAAAAAAACTAAGATTCCAAGAAAGACTCGACTAAGTATAAGATAGAATCTGAGACACTAGCGTATTTTTGTGGATAGAGATGCTAAAAAGTCTTGGAAAAACTGCTAATAGGGGCTGATTTCCCCTCCACACATCTTTCCAAAAATGAATTTTAAGCCCATTACCAACCACAAAACAAGAATAGGTACCGGAAAGAAAAAAAAAGCCATGCTTGCAATACTTTTCCATAGAGAATGAGAATATTTGCATGGAAATTGTAGTCCCAACCGTTTGAATCAATTCCATACCTACTGCTAATGATAAAATGCCACAAATTGCCACTTTCCACTGAGAATCTCCATAACCATTCCCACAATAATACTAAATTTTCCTAGTACACAGTTCCCCAACCTTATTTGGCTTACCAACTTCACCCTACTCCACAAGATATCCTTCTTATCATGACCTCCCTTTCATAAGAAATCCCTCTACAACTTCTCAAAATTTTTGCACACATTGTTAGGCACTTGAAATAATTCTCGACTCATGTTTCCAAGTGTTGAACAGCATGCTAAGTTCATTACTTTCACGCTCTACTACCAAAATATCAGTGATTTCACAGCTCAAAAAAGGAAACAAATTATATGTTGAGTTTCATTTTGGAAGATGAAATAGACTTGCAGTCTAGTTCAAGATACATTGGCAGTTAGCTATACTTCTACTGACATTATAAAAATATATATACTTAATCACTTTTTTGGAAAGGTAATGAAAGAATTTTATTAAAAATAGAAGAAAAAAAAAGGAAACTTAACTAGCCAATTCCATTTGACACACACACACACACATGCATGTCAAGAACATGCGATTGAAAGGTTTTCAATGAAAATAACTCATTGAAGTTTAGACATAGCATTTCACCATCAGGATACTGGAATAAGAAAATGATTAAATATATATATATATATATATAGTTTACGTTCAAAACTCAACTTCTGATTCTATGTTCACCCTAAGCACATTGCATAAAATAAAACTCATCTAAGAAAACTAAACGCGATCAATTG
>JAOXJP010232675.1:0-10430 GCA_025762735.1 Platanus orientalis | reverse complement strand
AACGTAAACTTCACTTAAAATTTTTTTTCTCTCTCTCGTCTCTTTGTTAAACCTCTGTGCCATGTGAAACCCATTGACAGGACTATAAATGTGTTGGCTATGCTTGAACACAAGTAAGGTGAATTGTGTGTTCAATATGTTAGGTTTAATCAAAATGGGGTCCTTAATTCAAAACCACATACCTCAAAAAACTTTGATATATTTGCACTAAGTGAAGGTTTAAGTTTGTGTACACTTTCATTTATACACAATTTATTGTCTACCCAGAATTGTATACAAGTTCTTTTTGTCATACCAATTTTTCTAAACTTTCAAAATGGTGGGAGATTATTGAAAATTTTAAATTTTAAGAGAAAAACAATTCTAGACAAGGCCCAATCAATCGAGCATATGTCCAATCGGTTAGAGCTACTAGACCCGATTGATTGGATTTACTAGGTTTGATCAATCGAGCATATGTTGATCAATTGGAAGACCTAGGTCCAATCAATTAGGATGTTCTCTGGGCAAAAACTGCAACAAAAATGTTACAATTTTTTATATTTTTGTTCTTGAGAAATTGTGGAGACGCATCCAATACATCTACGGACATTCCCACATGACTATTCAACCATGAAAGGGTGTCTAAAAGTCTACAAACACATTTTAAGATGTCCCTACAATTTCTATAAAAGAAAGACAGTCCCCAACGTAAACTTCACTTAAAATTTCTCTATCTCTCTTATCTCTTTCTCAAACTTCTATGCCTTTTGAAACCCATTGATATCTCTGTATATAGTTCCAGAAGATTATCTATTGGTGTTCAAGGGTTGATCTTTTGGTGCTGCAAACCGTCGATCAACAACACAACTTTGGTTTGACCCATTTTATCCTAGAGACAAGCTTGCTGAATTGTTGCAATCTCTGTTTCTTTTAAGAATAGAGTAGAAGGCGAATATTGTGTTAAAGAAAATGTGATCAGTAACTCGTACATTGTTACTTCTTCATCTTGTCAAATCTCTGCATTCTAAATCTCAATTCTCACATAAATTTTGAATGATCCTAGAGTACAATAAAAACTTTTGCCCATGGGGACTGGCATTTTTGGCAGGGATTTCCATCAGTTTGGATCACCTGGAGCCATTACAACTGAAACACCCTATAGCAATCCAATCAGAATGCACTAAACCCAATGACAAGAGTATTTATACGGGATAATATTGTAAGTACCTGAGGTTTGAGATGGTATTTTAGCAATGACAATGGGTTTTGTACATCCAGATTGGATTGCCATAATTTACCAGAAACAAAAAATTGGATTGCCATAGGGTGTTGCTCTAGCAATGGCGGCCGATGATCTGAAGTCGAATATCACGAATGCTTGCGAAAAAAACCAAAGGAAAGGAAAATTGAAGTATCCCGGGTCTACGGCCCAAGAAAAGTTTAAGATGCTCTAACTTACCATGTGTATCATATTAAAAAATTGGGAGCAAATGTTCTGTCCAGGATGGTGTCTTGGACACCAGGGGACGACACATGTTATAAAATGGGCGGGGTAAGAAACTATATTTTTCTGTATCCATGTGAATGGCGAAAAAGGAAAGTACATTAAAACGCTATATAGTAGAGCACAAATATATAGTTAAAAGTCCTAATAATGCTGACTCTTGGCCTATGCAATGTATTAGGTGAGACCCATTCAATGGTGGGCCCCCATTTCCTGAACATGGGAAATGAGAAACGTGGTTATTCATATGGATCCCAGGCCCATTTATTAATCCTATGGCCCTAAAAGGAAGGATCTCTGTGAATCGAATACCCGTGTTAGCAACATGACAGCACATACTTTAGCAGCTACCACAGCAAGGAAAACATCTCTCGAGTTTGGAATTGTTACGACCTCTCAGATGAGTTATTTATCCATTGTAGCAATGGATCATGAAATCCGAGGATTATTGCAGATGAATGAGTTGGAGCTAAAGCTCATTAAAGAAAAAGCGTTTTTTTGGTCCTTAGATCAGTTATTCCTCCATGTGCCTAGTTAACAGTTTGTAAGTTATTTATCCCAGATTAGAATAGACATACGCCCTTGACGAACATTTAAGGGCGTGTTTGGCAGCCACCTGTGATGTAATCATTTCATTTTAAATTTCCAAGGCATTTGTAGTATTGATTTGTTAACTAAAATTAGAAAGGAAGTCATCTTAGGTTTTTCTATAGAATGAAATGATTTATGTTATCATTCGTATTTTGGTGATCAATGAAAATCAATCCATTAAAAAATCAATATAAATTGGAATAAGTTCATTTTCAACCATCACATTGTAGATTCAAATGCCTTGGGAATTTGAATGAAATGAGTTCATTACTGGTGGCTGCCAAAAACGGCCTAATCCAATCAATCCAATTGTAAAACAGAAACCCAACATGGAATGACTGGAAGGGTTACCCTGTTACTTCAACAACTTGTGTTTACATAGGCTGTGTTTGGCAGCCTCCAGTAATGAAATCATTTTTCATTTCAAATTCGCAAGGTATTTGAAGCTATAATGTGATGGTTTAAAATGAACTCATTTAGATTCATATTGATTTGTTATTAGATTGATTTTCATTCATCACCAAAATACAAATGATAACATAAATCATTTTATAAGAAAACCTAAGATGACTTCATTTCTAATTTTAATTAATAAATCAGAATAAATTTAAATGAGTTCATTTTGAACCATCACCTTGTGGCTACAAATGGCTTGGGGAATTTAAATTGAAATAATTTCATTACATGTGGCTACCAAACACTGAAACACGCCTTTAATAATCAGGTTGAATTGAGTGATTATTTTCCCCAACATGATCCATTGCGGAAAAGATTATATATGGAAATCTGTTTTTCCTAATTATTAGGATGGCATTAAGGGGTGGACACATCATTGCTGAAAAGTGATAAGCACCCCCCAAAAAGTGAAAGTCACTTTTAGGTACTGATACTCAGTCCCCTGATGTCATCCTAATACACCAGGAAAAGCAAATTTCCGTATCTAATCCCAGCCCCACCCGTGACATGAACCCAACTTGAAATAAGCGGGTTAGGGTTGACTGTAATTGTGTTTTGGGTCAACCAGCTTTGATAGGATTAATAAATGGGTTGGTTTCGAGTTGAGCCATACAGTTGTATACTCTTAACTTGACACGACACGAATTTGACCGGTAAACATGAATTACCACATAACATAACCTGTGAACCCAACACAAAATAAGCATATTAGTGTTGACTGTAAATGTGTTTCGGGTCAAAATGGGTCGGGTTACAGTTGAGCCAAATATTCGTATACCCTTATCTTGAAACGACACGACCCCAACCAGCCAATACGAATTGCCACCCCTAAATTGATGAGTGAGGTCCACACTTCAAACATGTTTTCTTTATCATTACTTTCAATTACAAATGCACCTATAAATGGCTTAAATTGCCATTTTGCTCAAAAAAAAAAAAAAAAAAAAAAGCCCATAAAAATTAAGGTGTGGAAAACAAAAAATTGAGGTGGGCTAGAATAAATTGAGAATTGGACACTTGGAAAATCCAGAAGCTCTTTTATCTAATAAATGGTCCAAATTGGCCACCTCATCCCTCCACGTGGTTGAAATAGAAGAGATCACCTAGTCGAAGTTAGTACAAATCAAACCCAATGGACTAGAATTTGCGTCCAGAAAATGAAGTTCATGAAGACAAAATGAAGAAAGAGAAGATGTAACTGACGAGATGTTTTTTGAAAACAGAGAGAGAGAGAGAGAGAGGGGCATCAAAGCAGTGTTTTAAATTCACTCTGAAAACAGGGCTGCACGTAGGGCTGGGCAGCCCGAAACAGGACTGCTGAGCCCAAAATTTGGTCTGAAAAGTTCCTTACTAAGCTTTGGTTGGACAGAGCTCTGGATCTGAGTTTAAGCTCATGCTTAACTTTGGGCTTAGCCCAACCCAAGGCCTGAGGCAGGCCGATAATTTATAGGTATATAATGTACATTTTAAACAATTTTTTTTTTATCACGCACACGCCAGGCCGGAGGCCCAAGGCCCAAAACTTTAGATACATAACCTTTAAAAAAAGTTAGTGTAAGGCCTGTGGCCCGGACCCAGCCCATGCACACCACTACTTAAAATTCTGTCGAGTTAAGTAGATCAATGAGTAAGATGACTAGGGGTGAGCATGGGCCTGGGCCACCCTGAACATAGCCCAGCCCAACATTTGGCCTAAAAGGCCCAAACTTTTTTAAAGGGTCAAGCTTGGGCTTACCTCAGCCCGAACTTGTCTATATAATATATATTTGTATGTATTACTTACAACTTATTAAGGGACTGCTTGGCAGCCACCTGTAATGTAATCATTTCATTTCAAATTTCTAAGGCATTTATACCCATAAAGTGATGGTTCAAAATGAACTCATCCAGATTTATACCTTATTTTTTTATGAATTCATTCAGAATTATACTTGATAACATATATCATTTCATTTTATCAAAAAACCTAAGATGACTTCATTTCTAATTTTAGTTAGCAATCTGAATGAGTTCATTTTGACCCATTACTTTATGGCTACAAGCACCTTGAAAAATTTGAAATGAAATGATTACATTACATGTGGCTACCAAATAGGCTATAAGTCTTTTCAAATTATTAATAATTCATAGCTCAATTTATAAATTTTTATTTTTGCAAAATGTCTTGTGTTCAACTCATTGAGATAAATGATTTTTTATAAGAAATATTCTTAGAATATATATGGTTTTCTAAGCTTTTAAAAATAATAATATTTTATAGCTTAATTGGTAATGCATTATTATATTATTTAGTTGGTTTCAAGTTTAAACCTTAACCTCTTCATTCATGTTTTGTGAAATTCACGGGCCCGACTGAGGCCCAATGAAACCCATAGGGCCGGGCTTGGGCCAAAACATTTAAAAAATAAATATTAAAAAAATTCCAGGCCCGAACCCGATACCTAATATGGTGGGCCTAAGCCGGGTCTACCATGGCTCCACCTGAACCCGGCCCATGCCCACCCCTAAAGATGACTAAACTCGCAAGTCAATTAAAAATAAATAAATGAAAATTTTAGGAATCTCTACTAAGTAAGTAACTTGACTCACCATTAATCTCTACTAAGTTACTTAACGAGCGAAAAAGGAGATATCTATAGCCAAGTCATAGGGGTGCTACCATAGAAACCTGATTGATCTTGAGTGGATCTGCCGACCCCCCCTAATTGATTGACTAAGTTTTCAATAGTGGTACTAACATTGGTGTGGATTTCGTCCGCTCCCTTAGGAATGCCTTAGGTTTGCTGGGCATCAAGGAGCGGACACATCAGTGCAGAAAAGTGATGATTTACACTTTTTGAGGGGTGTTTTTCACTTTTCGGTACCACTGTGTCCGCTTCCTGACACCACCCAACGGACCTAAGGCATTCGTAGGGTAGTAGACATAATCCACAGCATACTAACACCTACTTTAACTAATGGATATATATATATATATATATATATATATATATATGTATGGGTGGTTGTAATGAGAAAATTTGCACGGAAAGGATGTTCTGTCCAAGACACCAAGGGCCATCATATGAAATAAAATGCATATTCCATATTCGAAAAATGCATCACCTATTCATTTTATACCATAGACGTCTCCTGGTATCTTGGACACCAAATCCGGATAGAACATCCTTTCCCATTTCCATATTACCCAGAGTTTTCCAGGTATCACCAAACAAAAACAATAAAAGGTCCAAAGCTTATCCAAACTTGATAAGAAGGGAGCGACAAAAAATGTCTAGATAATAGGTTGTGGTTCAGTCATGTATAGGCTATAAGGGTTGGCAACGGGCCATGTTTGTTCGGCCCATGGGCCTAGTGGGCTGGGCCGAAGGGAAAACACCGGTCCATGGGTAATGCTCATTGGGTCTTTAGTGGGCTGGGTCTAATGGGCTTTTAACGGGCTTTCCATTGGGTATTTAACGGGTTGGACTGGTAGGCCCAGTCTAATGGGTTACCCAACGGGCTTCTAATGAGCTTTTAACAGGCCTTAAATGGGCTTATAAAATTTAATGAAACATTATGATTATATTATATGCCACAAACCACAAATTATCAAATTGAAGTATTAAAGATACTTAAAAAACATTGATTAACTTTTATTGATTGGAATAATGAGACCACATTTGTATTATTGTATATTGCATCACTACAAAATGTGTACATCCCAACTAGGTTGGCACCTACACACATGTCTATCATTTTTAATTTTCAATCCATTTGTATTTGAATATCAAATAACTTTATCTTAAAAAAAGAAAAGAATATGTGTTATGTAAAATTATTTTACAACTAATTGTTATCTTCTTCAGGTGAATTTTCTGCTATCAACTCGGGGCTCTCTAACTTCAATAGTTCAAGTGTGCCCAATAATTCTGCTTTTTGTATTGTCTCATATTGTCTTACATCCGCTAAGCTCTAATCCTTTAAACACACGAGTGCCTCAATGGTTTTGGGATTGAGACCACATTTGTTGTCAGATACAACTTGACCACCTGTAAAAAAAAGTTGCTTCTGACGATACGGTGGAAACATGAACTATTAGTATATCACGAGCCATGATGGAAAGTAGAGGATACTTACTTTACTGTGCTTTCCACCAGACCAATAAATTAAATGATTCTTCTTTTTCACTATTAAGTAAATGCTGATTTAAATAATGTTGTAATTCAGTTAAGGTACCTGATGTTAATGAAAATGTTTGTTCTTTTCTTTTTTAAAACATTTGAAAAGCTGCATAACCTCTATTTAGCAAACTAGAGGAGGAAGAGTTTGTGCCTTGTGCTGCGAGGACACCAATATCAAAATTTTTATCTGTATTTTTATAATAATTAAATAATTGTGTTATTATATTACGGAATGATTGTAGGGTCTCTCTAATTTTTTCATTATCATTCATATAAATTGTTTATAAAAAAACATTTAAATTGATTTTAAACCTAGGATCAAGAATAATAACTATTCCAAAAGTTAAAGGCATGTCTCCTTAATATTTGTCAAATATTTGTTTAATTAAATGTAACACTTCATCAAATATACTCAATTCATAATAATTTGAAGGTGTTAAACAAATGTCAGTCAATTCAATAAAAACTCTACAAGAAGTTGAATAATATACACTACAAAAAAAATTGTTAAATAATTGAAAATTTTTAAAAAAATCTTTTATAACTTTGCTAATTTCCAATCATAGCCATTAACTTCTACTAGAGGACAATGTGAACTTTGAATAAGATACAGATAATATAAATTTAAAACATTTCGATATTTTATTACTAAATCTAAAAGTTGATAAGTTGAATTCCACCTATGAGGTACATCAAGTTGAATGATTCTTGTATTCATACTGAAGTAACACGAGATATAGGTTGTGTCTATTTAGAGGTAATTTCCCGCAATAAAAAAAGATGGAAAAACTATCATGGAAATAGGTGGCAAAGTAAAATATGAAAAAAATCATTATTTTTTGTTTCAATGCATATTTGATTGCAAGCAAAAAAAGTGTTGGTGTGGAAAAACTATCTTTTATTTATTTCCCCACACTTTACTTTCCTTTAACAGGAAAATAGTTTGTAAAGGTGTTGGCAAATGTGAGCAAATTATGTTTCCCAAGAAAGAATGGATTATGTACAACAACTTAGATAGCGGTTAAAATTGGAATGACATCAGGGTTGACACATCAGTGCCAAATTTGAGGGATGTTTTTCACTTTTTGGCACTGATGTGTCAGCCCTGACGTTATTCCAACTTTAGCCACTCTCAAAGTTGTCCTACCAAATCCTTTTTTATTGAGTGGTTTTCCTGTCTTTATTTGTATGTAATAGATAAGCAAATTTGTAAAAAAAAATTGGGAAAAACGTACACTTTCTCTCACTTCCCCACATTTACAAGGAATATAATGATTTGTGGAATACTTAATCATCTTCCACTAATGAGTTTATCACAAACGTCAACAAGCCAATTTATATGATGGTGGTGGGATTGATTAGATTACTAGTCAGAACTCAGTTGCCCTGATTTTGCTACCACTTATTAAGATCCTCGGATGAAAAGTAGTTTGTTTTTTATAGGCTGAAGTGGGAGACATGGTGGGATGATTATTTGGTGCCAGAGATCATGGGTGGGCAAAGGATCAAAGGATCCTTTCTGGTTAAAAAAACACTGGCGGCAACTGGCGGTCGTGTTCAGTGCACCCACGTGCAGGGATTTGAATTTGAAATATTTTTGGCTGACATGGTGTACACTGAACACCATCACCAGTTGCCGCCAGCATTTTTATAACTGTAGAGGATCCTTCCCTCGTGGGTGTGTAATGAACATTAGTTTAGTAATAGATATTTTTCTTGCATAACTTGCCTGCAAACTCATTTTGTAAGTAGCACGATTTATTTTGAGTCAAATCTTGCCCCCAATAAGTGATCATTTAATTTAAGTAATTATTACTATTTTAAGTTAAGTCGAGTTTTAGGGTTCTAAAACCCTGAGTAGGTTAAGTGTTACCCCATTTGGTACGGGTTATTGGATTCAAGAACCTACAAGGCTACAACATTTGGGCAATTATTGAGCAAGCGATAATCTATTAATTAAGAAGTGACCCACCTAAAGCAACACCTCTCCCTTGAGTGCTTGTGTCGATGCTTTGCTTTAGTGACCACTAATACCTCATTACACTATTGCTAATTACAATTAAATCCTTTATAATTGGGCATACAACACGTTAATTGAAATTTAATCCTTTTCAATGTTGGTACATTTCGTTTAATTTTGTAGTAAAATATAAGAGGCCTACTACTTTTCTTAAAATCAAAGTGGGTTATTTTTCTTTTCATTTTTTGATATATAATTTGAATCATTTTGCATGTTGTCGTAGCGTAGCGTAGGGACCATGTTGATCTTCTCTGTATCATTCCTATTTTAGATTTTTATGAAGGAGAAGAAATTGTTATAGCTCTCAATCACAATACCTATTTGATTTAACACCCTCAAGATTTTTATATCAAATTCCAAACAACTCACAACCATTTTTGGGGTTGTTATATGACCATTTGGACAGTAAAGAGATTTAAAATTGTAGATGATTTTCTCTCTAAGAGATTGGTTTGGGTCTATAGAACTGGTAGAACAGGTTTGGTGCACCTATAACTTGTCAGGTGCCTCTTTTTTATAAGAATGAGGATCCACCATTGAATGATCCCATTTTAAAAATGCCTGGACTCAAAATCTACATGATTAGATGAGTTTTGACCATCTCACCTTTAGTTTATTCTTGGATCTTCACTAAATATATATTTTTTATTTCTAATTGTTTAAGAAATAGGATGAAATCCATACGGTCAACTTCATTTTTGGTTCAAGAAATCTATAGGAGCGATCCATCCATTAGTGGGTCCCAATCTTCTCTACATGAAACACATGTCCGAAATAACATGCCTCACGCAATCCATCCATTAGTTGGCCCAGTCTAGTTGCCAAGAAAAGGTCTTTTCATGACAAAATTTTCTTGAAAAATCATTTTTAAACTGTCTAGTTGCTATGAAAAGTTGGATGTCACATGTTTTTTCTCATGATTTTTTTTCTTTCCTTTTCATGTGGGATTTTCTTTTCTATTATCTTCTTTTCTTTTCTATACAATTCAAGTAGGGATGCAAGTATCTGATTATTATCTAAATCTGGTTCATTTTCGTATTCGCTTAAAGCAATACGGATATAAATGTATCAGAGAGAGAGAGACAGAGAGACCATTTGATCAAAACGAATCCAATGGTCTACACTCCTAATCTCTTTATCATAGAAGATCCGATATTCATTTATAATAATATGATATATCTGATTATTATCCGATATCTAATAAACTTAACAAATGTGAATTTGAGCATGGTTTTCAAATATCCACTCGGATAATAATTGAATTCAGATATACATGAAAATAAATGAATCGAGTTTGGATGTACTACCATCCGCATCGAATCCGACTCATTTGCATCCCTTAATTCAAGGCAACCAGACTAGGCCTTAAATTAAAGAGGAGTGATTTGGAATGTAATCCTCATTATTGGTGAGGTTGGATTAGTTGTGGTCTGTGCCAAAAAGTTGCCATCAAAACACAGAGCAAGGAAAAGCTTGTCCAAGCTTTTTATTTTATTTTTATCCTAGTGTTTAATATAGGTACTAGTGTTTTAACCAAATTAACCTCTAGATGCTTTTTGGTCTACAATTGGCGATCACCACTACAAGACCAGCATTAGCCACAACTACTGCACCACTCAGGCCCACTACCACATTGGTGATCCCACACTACCTCTGGGGTGGATTGTATCCGCTCCTCTTATCTAACGCTCCTCTCTGCACCCTGTCAGGGGTG
>JAOXJP010232674.1:0-10430 GCA_025762735.1 Platanus orientalis | reverse complement strand
AAGCATGTCAACCCGCTATGACCCAAAACACGTTTACAGTCAATCCTAACCCACTTATTTTGTGTTGGGTTCGTGTCAGGTTCCCGGACTATGTGGTAATTTATGTTGGTGGGTCAGATTTGTGTTGTGACAAGTTAAGGGTATATCACTATATGGGTTTATGTTGGTGGGTCAGATTTGTGTTGTGTTAAGTTAAGGGTATATCACCATATGGGTCAATTTGAACCCAACCCAATTATTAATCATGTCAAAAATGGTTGACCCGCTTTGACCCAAAATACGTTTATAGTCAATTCTAACCCGCTTATTTTGTGTTGGGTTCATGGATCGTGTCAAACATTGCCACCCCTAATGTGAATAGGAAACTGCACCCAAAACAGTATGTTCCTACATGTCCCATATATGTGAAAGACAGTCTATATACACCACTCAATTAGGCTCCTTTATGGTTGTTCGACTAAAAATTGGTTTGCCAACTTTGATGACATATGTGTCAAGAAATTAGGTGACAATTGTATTTTTCTAATTTCATACTGGATGGATTGATTGGGTTTTATAAGAATATTTATATTTACTTTTCTGTTAGATGAATTTTCTCAGCTTGTAATAGTTAAATAATCATTTCTAAACAATGTTGAGCCAAACAAGATTCTGATTATAGATTCTCATAATCAGCTTTTGAAAACAAGATATCCAAACAAGATTCCGATTTTCAAAATCGTTTTTTTCATAATCTGATTATAAGAATCCATAATCATAATCAGTAATCAATTTTAAGAATCCGAACCAAATGAAGCCAAAATATTCTCTACAATATTTGAAAAATTATCTCCAAATATTCTCCACAATCTTGGGGAATATTGGACTACTGAATTAGTATTGTGGGTCTCCCAAATATCCTCTCAAATATTCTCCAAGATCTTAGAGAATGTTGGATATATCTTGCAGCTTATATTGTGGGTTACATGGACTGAGGTGGCAGCATATAAAAAGACAAAAATATGCTCGAAAATAAAATCCTATTCTACCCCTTAACAAACATGGCTTATTACATTCAGCTCCCCAAGACTTAAAATAATTGCAAAAAAAGAAGAAAAAAACCCATTAAAAACATAAAATTAACTCTATACTACTGGACACTCCATGGAAGACTATCCATAGTCTTCCAACTTCTTCTTGACATTGTATATGCTCGCATCATGGGGCTTTTTAGGTAATTGCTTGGGATTGAAGTTGCTAGATCCAAGGACGGTATTTTCTTATCATAGTGCAAGTATGTGATAGATCTTTTTGGGACTTTGGAATGTTAGGGTGTAAACCATGTGAGATTCCTATTGAGTCAAACCATTGTCTATAGGTGGATGAGTGTCATCGGCTTATCGACATCAGTCGCTACCAGAGACTAGTAGGGAAGCTTATCTACTTGGACAATAACTAGACTTGACATCTCTTATGCAATTGGAGTTGTTAGTCAGTTTATGTGTGTCCCTACGATAAGGCATCTTGAGGCAGCATACTGCATCCTTAGATACCTTAAGGAAGAGTCTAGGTCAAGGAATCTTGTATGGCTAACGACATGATCTCCATGTTAAAGCCTTTATAGCTGTAGATTAGGCATGTCAGTAACTGACAGGAGGTCCATTTCTGGCTACTGCACGTTTGTGGGAGGTAATCTTGTTATATGGTGTAGCAAAAAGCAACCAGTTGTAGCAAGATCAAGTGCAAAAGTTGAGTTTCGAGCTTGAACACATGGGATCTAGGAGATGCTATGGTTATGTGGCCTCTTTAGAGAGTTGAGATTCCATTCTCAAGGTCCTATGCAGTTGTACAAGACAACAAAGTTGCAATTAGCATTGCTCATGGCTCTGTCTAGCATGATTGGATCAAACACTTCAAGGTTGATAGGTACTTCATCAAGGAGAAGTTACAAACCAAGCAGATTTGTACCTTTTTGTGAAGACTGAAGATCAGTTGATTGATGTGTTTACCAAAGGTCTCTATGGTCCTAATTTTAGTACGATTATTAGCAAGCTGGGTATGCACAATATTTACATACTAGCTTAAGGGGTAGTGTTGATGTACATGTTGGAATACAATACGTAAGGGTGTATATGTCATTAATCCAAAAGAATTAGGTATGAACAATCCATGAACGGACAAGGTGCAAATGGAGTCAAGGGTTGGCACATCAGTGCCAAAAAGTGATAAGCACCCCCAAAAAAGTGGTCACTTTTTCGGTTTTGATGTGGCCGCCCCTGATGCCATTCACACCTATTCGTTCAAGGGGTGTTCATACCAAATCAAAGCTCGTCGTTAGTGGTTGTAAGGGTATATTGTAAATACCCATTAATGTAGAAGTATATGCTCTACATTTGTATATATCTCATATGTATGGGTGGAGTATCTACTCTCCCAATATGATTTCTCCCAAAACCTCTCATTCTTTTTCCTCTTCTTCTCACAAACACTAACACATCACACCTCCTACATAAATAGTGATCAGTTCTTTATTTGATTATTTGATTTTTCTATGTGATTTTCTGAATAAAACAATTTTTTTAATTTTAATTAATGGGGTTTGGAGGTTGTATTTGGATCTGAAATTTTGTGAGAAAGTTGGTGCTATCAGTGATTGATTCTCTCCCAATTTTTTTAGTTGTTCAGATAACCCTAACAGGGTTTATTGTTTATCAATCTGTTTGATTTCTGAACTTGATTCTGATCTTTATTTTATTTGAATATGATTTTGGTGAGCTCTTGAAAAGGTCTACTGAACTATGTGGAGTAGAATTCCTGAAGTTGTGGGCCCAATGCTCATAGCATATAGCAATTTTACTGATTGTTCTGCATCACTTTTTTTGGTATCAAAGCAAACTGATCTCTACCCACAAGTTTTCACCATGAGATGTTGGTGGACATCATACAAGATCTTGATGAGTTTCGACAAATATTAAGAATTGAGGATTCTATAAATATAGAACAGACTGTCCATCACACATTGGCAAATTATATAATGTTTTCTTTATGATGAAAGAAATTATGCCACACTATATAGAAAAAGGGTACTACTTCAATAGCTTCATGATCTTGAAGAGACAACAACAAAAGCGAAAAGCATAGAATAACAAGTTTCAAGGTCTTACTTCTAAATCGATTCCATGATTACACGATTTGATCCTATTTGCATTGATCGGAATGCCATAAAGGAATGGTTTTAAAGCTCATACATTAATCTAACATTAGTGCTGACGAATGACTCAACATCACTATTAAAACTACTTATTCTCCAACTCCGATCGAATTACTCCTACAGTTTCTCAATCTTATGATTGAATTTCTCTGGTATTAAGGAAGATGTGCTAGAAGCTATGATTGAGAGAAAGCCTTGAGAACCTAATATGGAACTTCATGCTGAACTACCAAATGATGCAGCAGAAGATTGCTTATAAGTTGATGATGATGTTGGTGATAAGCTGGATAACAAAGACAAAAAAGGCTTGATAACGAGGCAACTTGATATGATGAATATATACTTGCTGCCCCTGAAGTAAAAGAGAGAGGACAGGTTGCACAACAATATCTTTCACATAACCATTATGTGTGAAGACAGAGTGTGCAAGCTGAATTTGATGAAACCAGTAACAGAGTGTAGGAAAAATAGTGCCATCAACCCCAAATTTAAGATCAAGCATGAGCGGTTTTTCAATAGATAGGCCGAACTCTCTCCCACCAGGGGAGAATGATAAAAGAGCATCAATGGGAATCAACCTTATTGCTTCTATCAAGAAAAAAAAAAAAATTAGACAATCATGGATGATTGTGTGGGGGCTACTTGGGGTTTGGTTTATTTTATTTTATTGTTTATTAGCTTTTAGTTGTTTAAAGTAGTAATCCCGTTTGTTCTTTTTGTCTCATATTTTAGAGCTCGAAATTTGTTTACTTGACTTGATTTTGGTGCCATGAGAAGAGGTTTTTAGTAACCTTTCCAACAAGACCAATATCTCACAAAAATGATATGATTTGGGAGAGTCATGACCAAACTACTGATGGGATATCACTATGCAATTGGAAATATTTTTTTATTAGTTTTTATATTTTTTATAAGTGTTTGGCCAATAAAAGAGAAAAGGGGTGGGGGGGGGGGTAGGCTTGTATGGGGATATTATTAATTTCTCATTGACTGAGTCGGATTGCCTTTGGAGTTTTATTAGTGTTGGGAAGTCTAATTAATATAGTCCTTAGTTTTTATGAAGTATCTTCAGATTTTTTCATTTGAGATCTGTTAGAACTTTTATTAAAGGAGAGGGGACTTATGAGTTGTATGATGGAGATTTTATGAATTGAAATTGAATTGAAGTTGGAGTTTTTATTTTATTTTATTTTTGTTTCTATTTTAACAGTTGGTGCTATAGGAAAACCTGAATATTAGTTGTAGCTGGTTTTAGCCCTAATTTCTCAGCTGTAGCTGAGTTATTAGATCCTAATTAGTTGTAGTTTATTGGTTCTTCTTCCCTGTTCTGACCTGTCTTTATTCATTTACTGGTCAGCCACTAATCCTCATCAAGAATATTATTGAAGGTGTGGTGTTGTATTGATTTCATCATCTTTAGGCATATAGATTAGTGATTGGTTCTTTAGTAAACTGTTCAATTCTGCCATATGATTTTTTAGAATAGAACAACCTGATTTATTTTAGTTAAAGGGGTCATAGAATGCATTTGGATCTGAAACTTTCTGGGAAGTTAATGATATCAGTGATTGATTCTCCCAAATTTTTTAGCTGATCGAATAACCCTAAATAGGGTTTATTGTTAATCGATGATATTGGTTTCTTCACCTGACTATGCTCTTTCTTATCAAGCTCTTGGAATGGCTCTACTGAACTGTATAGTATAATACCCGAAAGCATTTTTGAACTTTATTGCGGCCCCATTACCTGTGAGATACAATAACATTACATTTTGTTCTGCATCACCAGTCTTAAGAAAAGAACCTTAAGTGAATCCATTTCATCCCTGGATTTTTACTGCTTGTCTGAGATAGACCAAGTCAGCTGGAAATTGTTGGGAAAACAATTTTTCTTGTTTGGGTGGTGAAAAATCCATATAGAAATATTTTTTTTTTGTTGTTTACAAATCATAAACATATACTAAGAATTCTAGTTCCCTTTTAATTTGCAAATAAATTTTAACCAACCGTCATTAAACAATTACTTATCACCAAATGGATCTTCCCCCCTTTGTGGTCTTGATATAAAAACAATTCTTCATATGACTCTAATTTAACTGGATTATGATAATTTTTAAACTGTACTTTTCTCACTCCATCCCAACCTTTCTTTATGGGCTTGTAAATTATTTTAACTCAATTCAACTCAACTCAAAAGCCTTATCCTAACTACTTGGGGTTGGCTACATGAATCCTATTCCATCATTCCACTATATCTAGGGGCTGTATCTTTTGTCATTACAAGTACTAATATCTTTTCTCACTACAATCCAAGTCATTTTTGGCCTTCCTCTTGTCCTGTAACACCTTCAACTGGCACCATATCACTCCTTATTGGTCTTTGTTGCACATGACCAAAATATCTTAGTCGACTTTCCCTCATCTTGTTACTTATTGGTGCTACCCGAGTTCTTTCAAATGCATTCATCTATGATTCTTTCCTTTCTAGTCTTGCCAGTCTTATCTCAACATTCTCATGGCATCCATCATATAAAAGTTTTTCTTCAACTTTGAAAATTTGAGTTGATCACACTTCATCCACCCTGCTCTAATTCTGTAAGCAACATCTTCATTTCCTCCCTTTTTATGGATGATTGAACCAAGGTAATAAAATGATCACTTTGGAGTATCTCTTGGTTATCAATCTTTACTAATCCCTTGTTTTTACTCTTATTTTATATGAAAGTTATATTCCATATATTCTGTTCTAGTCCGGCTTATCTTAAAACCATTTGATTCTAAAATACACTCTTGGTTATCAATCTTAACTACTCCCTTGTTTTTACTCCTATTTTATATGAAAGTTATATTCCAAATATTCTGTTCTAGTCCGGCTTATCTTAAAACCATTTGATTCTAAAACATTTGTGCATATTTTTAACCTGCTATATACCCCCCCTTTAGTCTTGCCAATCAAAACTCTATCTTTACTAAACAATATACACCATGGGACCTCCTCCTACATATGCCTAGTCAACTCATTCTTAACTTATGCAGAGAGATATTGGCTTAATGCTAACCCTTGGTCTAAACCTTTTGTGACCAAAAACTTGCTTGTCTCTCCCCAACTGTTATATCACTAGTTATTGTTCAATCATACATATCCTCAATCAAGTCAATATATTTGCTACTCTTTTTGTTTTGTGAATCCCACCAATTGATCTTTCGAGGCATCCTATCTCCAAGTCAAAATGGCCATGTGGAGATCTTTCTTCTTCCTTTTACTTATCCTTCAATTGGTTAAGAAATTAAGGTCAGTTGATCTCCCTTTCATTTATCCAAACTGATTTTTTTGATACGCATATTGTGTTTAGTCTATAATCATCACTCCCCAAAGTTTCATTGTATGACTCATAAACTTGATCCCAAGATAATTGTAGCAACTTTGAATATCTCCATTGTTCTTGTAAATAAGCACTACGATGATTTCCTCCATTCATCTAGCATATATTTTGTTCTATGGATCTTGTTGAACAACTTAGTTATCCAAGATTAGCCATTCACACCCATGTATCTCTAAACCTTAATTGGGATACCATCTTGTCCTATTGTCTTCCCTGCCTCCATCCTTAATAGTTGTTTAGCTTGAGAAACCTTACTCTATGAAAGTATTTGGGTCTCATTGTCCATACTGAGTACTCCTAGATTGATATTTCTTACATGAACCTCAAATCATAATTGTTGAGAATAGCTTATCCACCTTTCTTTTATCTTCTTGTCCTTTCATTAAGATTCTTTGATTCTTACTCTTCATGCATCTAACATGATGTAGGTCTATGTTTTCTCTCCCACATTTTGGCAAGTTTCAAAATTTGGTGACAACTTTAACTAAGAATGCATATGATTCAAAACACAAAAGAGCCCATAATGAATTTGTTGGGTTTATGCAGGAACATTTTGGATTTAATATTTTTGTATGGAAATAATTTTTAATATAACAACAACAACTACAAACAGCCTTATCCCAACTATTTGGGGTCGGCTGCACGAATCTTGTTCTGACATTCCATTCTAATTACATGCTGCCATGTCTCTCTTTACCACTTTAACTTATGAAGCACGGATACGTCAAAAGCCCTGGCGTCTCTGTGTCCGACACGTATCAGACACTGACACGCTAGGGATACTCCTGCCTGAATGTCCCTGCTGTATCAAAGATCAAAATTAAAATTTTTTTTCCAGACATGTTGGAATACGGTTCGACAGGATATACAACATGATACATGAAAGATACGGTAAATAAAGGTGTTTTGGTAAAAACATATTTTATGAAAAGAAAGCCTAGGTGTCATTCTTGTTCCTATGGTAGCCTCTGCAATAGAGAGAGAGAGAGAGAGAGAGAGAGAGAGAGAGAGGGGAACCTGTAACCTGCAAGAGAGAGAAGGTGGGAGGAAGAGGGGTTGCAAGAGAGAGGGTGGAAGGAAGAGAGGAGTTCATTTTTCTCATCTTTCTTATTTTTTTTTTAATTTTTCCTTTTCTTCTGTAACGGTGTTGCTTCTTGATTTTTTCCTTTTTTTTAAAGGTCCGTTATCAACGCTCTCATTTATGTATTACTACATTTAAAATAGTTTTAGATATGTTTTCAAACATTTTGTGATACTTGTTATTTATTTTCAAATGTAAAATTAATATAAATTTAATTAAAATTATTAATTAATTAACGTATCCCCGCCGTATCCTATCTTATATTTTTAAGAATTGTTGTATCACCGTGTCCATATCATATCGTACCCGAATCCCATATCAGTATCCGTGCTTCTTAGACTTCAACCCAGGTCAATTTTTCCCTTCCTCTTATCCTTCTAGCACCTTCAACTTGTGTCGTCTCACTCCTGGTTGGCACAATCATTGGTCATCGTTGCACATGACCAAACCATTTCAGTGACTTTCCCTTATTTTATCACTTATTGGTGCTACCCTAAGCTCCCGTGAATGGATTCATTTCTAATTCTGATAGCGTATTGGTGTAGCAGGCTCCTTTACGCTGATCAGATGGTCCTACAACTGTCCCAGGTCCTTGGCGGAGCGGGCTCTGCACACACGAAACAAGAGAAGGTCAGGAAACTTGGCGCTGGCGGGATGCCGGCTTCTAGCTCTACGACGATTAAGTCAGATAACAGGGGGACTATAGAAGTAGAGTTCCCTCTCTTTAGGGTTTCTGATGTCTCATACCTAGAGGATAGATTAATACCCACATTTATAGGTTCGAGTAGTGGCGTATCAGGGAAGATCCCACATGTCGCTTTCCTCCCACGTTCTTGGCCGTGTCTCATCTTACTCTCTGCCCTTTTCTCAGAATTGTCAGGCCTGTTGCAAAGAATATGCTATTCTCATAACGGTCTTTGGACTATGCTTATCTTTAAGTTGAGTAGTTGGGGTTGCCACATTTTTGCAGGTCGGGAGATCTTGGGCCCCGGGAGCCTCGGGGTTCTGAATGGTCTTTGGGTGTCGGGTGCTCTGAGTGATAGTTGGGGCTACTTGCGGAATACTCGGGGTCGAGTGCCGAGGGATGTTTCTACCCTCCCGTTGGGGGCCTCGGCATTTGGTGAGTCGGAGGGCTAGGGTTGGCCCTCTTAGGAACTCTTTGGGTTGGTTCTTCTAGGGTCGAAACTATGCTAGCTTATTGGAGACGACTAGTAGGGGCCTTAGTATAGTCTTCCCCATCAGTTGCCCTCCTTATTCTAGGGTCCAAGGTTACGTGACCCAGAAATACGAACTGTTTGCGTCAGTTACTTATTATTTCGGCATAAGCGGCGTATCATTTCAACTATCGAGGATGTGCTAGTGCTGGTTACGGGTCATGTCAAGCGTTGTGTCGTCTCGGATCTCTAGATCATCTAACGGCTATGTTTAAGCCTCTTGAATATTTTGGGATTCGCACGTCTCCTCGTTTCTTGGGTTCATTTCATTATCCTTGGATGCGCAACTCGCATAGGTCGAGAATCCTTGAGGTAGTCTATAAACCTCCTCTTCGACACAGTTCTGGCTTTCCTTTATCCCTGCTTACCGTCTATTGCGCCTTCTACTTTGGGCAATTTTCAACAAGTCTTCTTCATCCCGGCGTGCCGTCGTCTTTGTTTTTAACTACACTTCCGGGCTTCCTTCTTAGTCATCCCCGACAGCCTCCCTTCTTTTGGACAACCGTTCTCCAACCATTTCAGCATCTTTCTCAGGTTTGCCTATTTCTCAGGTACCCCTTTTACACTTCAGCTCGTTCTTTAGCTTCTTATAATTTCCTCTTGTTTTGTCGATTAGACTCAATTCTTTTTTGTTACTGTTCTTTAGTTTTTTTTCTTCCGGTGTATTTGTATTGGTGTTTTTCCTTGTTTTTCTCTTCCCATACCTATTCATTTTTTTGTTGTCTAGATGGTGTTCGGGGATACTATTGACCGAATGGTCGATAGGGCTGATGACCTGTCAGAAGTCTGACAAAACCCCACAGAGTAGGCCACCGAGCTGGCTCCATCTAACGCCCAAGGGGTAGCAAGGGAGATTGCTCCCGAGAAAAATTTCAAGGCTGCCCTCTACGGCTCTAAGTTGGGGGTGAATACCCTGACTCGATACTACTCTACATGTCTTGTTCTTGAGGGGATCAGTTTTACGGCCCCTAGGGACTCTTGGGCTTTCAAAGCCCCTGCCAGCAGCGTAGCGTTGTACGAGCAGGCCCTTATAGCGGGCCTTAGGTTTTCGGTTCCCTTGTTTCTATAAGAACGGCTACTTTTCCTTGGGCTGGCACCCGGGCAGCTAATGCTCAATGCCTGGCAGATGGCTATAGGATGTATGGTCCTATGGGAACTAACCTTTAAGGCGAATTCTTCCGTTGCTACTGCCCCAAAGAGCAAGAGCCTGGGTAGTTTTATTTTGTCAGTCGGGACCCGACTCTTACTTTGGTGACTGTGCTCCTGAGTTCCAACAGTGGGTGAAGGAGCTGATTATTTCTTTGTCTTGGGTAAGGGTTGGGAGTGCCCCCCGGGGGAGCTCCTTTCCGTAAAGTTCAACCGAGCATAGGCATCGGTCATCAGCCCAGTAGGTAAGTCGTGAATCTATTGTCGTTTTATATTTTAAGTCATTTTTAAATTGTCTTATGTGTTTTTCCCGCCTCATTTTCCTTCTTTTTTTAGTTTCTGAAGCAGACGAGCTGTTCGACAAGGAGGCTCGCATCTAGGAGGTAATAAACTACCATTCCCACGCCTTCCCAGATC
>JAOXJP010232673.1:0-24461 GCA_025762735.1 Platanus orientalis | reverse complement strand
TGATGAGTTTTATGGAGGAGGGAGACTCAGGGATGCATAGGATCTAAAATTACACCATTTGGATCACAAGAGAAGCTCCGGGGGTCCTTTGAGGGTCCAAGGGTAGTTTTCTGAGTAGAAAGGGTAAAATGGTAATTTATCACCCGAGGGTTAAAAAAGGTGAAAATATGAATTCTTTGCCTGTGATGCTTTATGACAAGAAGACTTATGTAGGCTGAAAAATTCAGTGATCTGGATGATAGATAGTGAGTATTAAGCTTTTGAAGGTAAAAGGGCAAAATGGTAATTTTTTCATCTATGATGTTTTGCTGGAAAAAGGCTTACATGAGGTAGAAAATATATTGATGACATGATTAGGGCTCCAAAATGTGGACCCTCAAAGTCCTGTTGGTGCTTTTGAAATTAGGGTTTGTCCTGAAATGGTGCTTTTTGGGTTGTAATAGGTGCTTTGACTGATTTAATTGAGACTGGAGTGTCTGAAAAGACTTCTTTGGGGATGTCTAACCTCCTAGAGTCTAGGTTTGCTCTCCCTAAGCCATAGGTGCTTAGAGTCTTGACGCCTAAATGCTATTATGCTGTCCTTATGTTATCACATGACCTAAGTCAAGATTTGGGTGCTGACAACGTTCAACTCGTCTAAGGCCATGGTCATTCAGTTATTCCTCTAGGACATTGATAACCTATTCTTGAGGATTTTGGGTGTATCCCTATGGTACAGTGGCATATGGTTGCCCCTAGGTTGGATGAGCCTTTAGTATGGTGAAGGCTGTGCGTTATTCCCACCTGTGCACCACCATACTCATTGTTGTTTGGGAAATGATTCCTCCAATAATTTAGAGGGTCTTACCTTCTATTGGGCAGAGGATTTGGCCTTGCATACCCATATCCACTAGTGTTCTGCCCATGAAATGAATTGCCACAATAGTTCGGCTGGTCTTACCTCCTGTTAGGCAGAGGACCCAACTCTGAATATCCATACCCATTAGTGTTTTTCCCAAAACGATCATTTCGATGGGCATATTGGGCATTTGGATCAAAATAACTATTTTGACCATTGTGCTAGTCCTATCTCTTATTCTGGGACGTCCATTGTTTATACTGAGGCATTCCATTAGTCTCAAATATGGGGTTCTCATGAACCTCAAGCCTTTTTGGTCCTATTGGCCCATTCGTTCCCATAGGATAGCTTGTAAAGTCCTAATTCCCTTGTTCTGGTCCCTCTATTGGAGCTGTGACTGGTTCATGATGGGGTAGTTCAAGAAAATCTTCAACCCATGGCCCTCTAGGGTAACCGAGAGGTTTTTCATGTCTCTCGAGTCTATCCGAGATCTTTGGAAAATCTGCCCCACTAGTTACCCCTTTATTCCTAGCATCGGGGTTCAGGTTGGCTCAAATATTTTCTACCATAGGCTAGAGTACTTTTAGTAAGATATCACCCAGGATACCTAACATCATTCGAAACCTTTTCTTGATTCTCTCAATAAGATCATCAAGTTTGCCTTCAAAGTTCTGAGACGATTGGTTTGTCTCATTCTCATTCGAGTTGGCAGGTTACTTATCCCTTCTAGGTGTCATTCATAATCCTCTCCTATTGTGGTCACCAATCTATTGGTGGTGTCAACTATAACTTTCAATCACTGGGTCAAGCTTGTGGATAATTTTTCCAATTCAGATTATCAAAAAGGTTTGAGTTTAGTAATGTCTCTAAACTAAGGACTTTTATAGCAAAGCAACACCAACCAAATTGATAAGAGAAAATAAACTTCACTAAATTGGAAATACAGTGTACAATATGGATTATAGATATACCTTCGACTAGGCAGATTAGTCAAGATCCTTCTCCTAGAATCGATGGAGGACTTCGTTGAATTCGGTTCTACAATGTATTTTATTCGCTTGATACATGACTTCGAGCTACTACAGGATCTAACTAAGCCTAACTTATCACTACTCCTAAGAATAAAATTACTATTGATGATGATGATTGATTGATTGATTGATTCTTTTTTCTTTTGTTGTCTTCTCCATTTATAGAAATATTTTAATGATGCCATCGTTCCTTCCCACGTTTGCTCACAACCGTTTTTTTTAGTTTAAGTAATGGGTATCCCACTTGTTGACTAATCCGAACCACAAGTCTCCCACTTAGCAACTGATTTAAACCATGGGTTTCCCACTCTCTAATTGGTATGCCTATTACTTAGACATGGGACAGCTAGTAAACACTGCTATGCTCTAACATCTTCATCTCCTGTCTAACGTGTTATACTTAGTAACCGCCTACTGAATCATTACTTGTCTCCACGAGTCATTCGTTGACTAGTGAATTTCAATATATGGTCTAACACTAAGGCTAAGGTACAACTGGTATACTTTCTTGAACAAGTTACCTAGAATACAAGTCACTCTCAAGGAGTTCATGCCGGTAGAGCTAAGCTCCGAAGCTGCTACAAACGAAGAGCTTTGGGGACCTGTCCTACCATGCAAGATGATATCCACCGTGGTAGGATGAAGTTGCCTCAGTGTCGGGTTCAGCCTACAATTTCAGATCATATTGACAAAAGGGGCCCGGTCACATGGTTATGATACTCCTCCCGGATCACAACAAATGAGTGGAATACACCATGAAGACCATGCTAAGCTCAAAATTAACTTGAACCTAAACTTAACCCTTTCCAAAATAATATTATTCTAGCCAAACTTTGGGTCAAACAAGGCAGGCTTTGTGAAAGCCTGGTCCAAGTTCTAGCCCTATTGAATTTATTTTTTTTCTTATTGATAATAATTGAGCAATATTAAATCAGCGACTAAGATTTTGAAGTGGCTTAGAATCACATTTAATGGATATCCCATTTTACCCTAATCAACCTATTGTTAAAAGGCTCCCTCCATGGTTTTGATTTGTGAAGCAAAAAGGCTTTTACGCATACTCTTACTGGGTTGTGCACCTCCCACCGGTTGTGCACCTCCCACCGCAATTGAGAAGATGTGGACAAAGAAAAATAAGAATCTATTCTACAATATATAAATAAATAAAACTAAGATGCTGGTTATCTGATTTTTTATTTTCATTTAGAGGTGGAGGAATGAATCTTGTAACTAACTATAGAAGGTTTTCTCTTAAATTTTTGGGCATATAAATGCGGGATTAAGAGTGTTTACTAGATGGTCAAATCCTATTCTCCATGGGCTGAAGTTCAGGGTGGAGGAATCGTAAGAGATCACAAATAGGAGCCCTTAAACTAGCCTTTTCTCACTACTTTGGTGACTTGTTGAACACTGTTTATTGATGAAGCGGGTAACAGCATAACAGCATACTTAATATTATTGGCTGGTGACTGAAAATTTGTCAATACATGATCAAGCTTCATGGCATTTATGGTACTGGGGACCCGAGAATTTTTTTTCAAGCTGGGAGCAGATTAAGGTGCGACTTGGGCTTGTAAAACTAGGCCTAATTAATGGATATTTTTTTGGGATTTTTCCCAAATCGGTTCAATATTTTGGAAAAATTACCAAATAATGAGTTAAAATAAATTAGTGTCCAAATCACTTTTTTAAGATTAAAATTGGAAAGAATAAGATAGTTAACTGTTAATAAATTAAAAATTTTCCTTTAATACCCCTAACCCATGAATCTCTCTCTATCCAATTCCCTTTTCTATTCCATCTTTACCAATTTAGTAATTGTTGTCTATCTCTCAGCACTACTCCCAATTTCCTTCAACTATTTCTTCTTCTTTATTTTAAAGAATCTGTATAGAAACTTTACAGACGTTTTGGAGGAGAAGATGGGTTTTGAATCAGCTCTGATATGAACGTCCAAGACTTTACCAATTTAGCAACTTGGCATCTTCAAGATTTATTTTGCATTAAGTGAGTATTGAGATGATGTCTTTAGAGTTTAATGAATGAAAAGTCATGTTGCTTTGGCTTTTTTATGTGGTGCCATTGCCATGTTCTTTTTTGAAGGTGTTGATATGGTTGAGAACCTTTAGGTGTTGATTGTTAAAACCAATCCGAGAAGGCAATAACAAAAATATACGGGAATGGGATTCGGTTTCCAATTTTATTGTATAATCAATTTAGGGTTAAAAAAGTAATTAAACATCACCAAAAAGCAAATTGGCCACTAATTAATTTTACCTTATTATTTGGCAATTTTACCAAAATATTGAACCGATCTTGGAAAAATCCCATATTTTTTCTATGTCGAATATGCTCCCGAGAATTAAAGTGGATTTTATTCAGGACATAAATGATTTGCTTAATTTTGGGGTAGAGTCTCCAACTAAGGAGGTTACTCTAATTAATTTAATAACTTTTTGCCTACCCTAGGAACCACCCCACCCTAGAAACAAAAAAGTAAATAAATAAAAGATTAATGATTTAAGGTTTGCTTAAACAACCATAATTTCATAAAGTATGCCTCTAATTTCTTAAGAGCTAGAAAAAAACCGTCCTTGATTTGGAAGGTTTCTTTTTAGTAGATCAATTTACATTTTAGAACAGAGTTTAAAAACCAACTAATTAACTGGGAAACTCGGCAGAGTTACTACTCTCACAAAAGATCCTGGTTGACCAGCTGCTAAAGCTGGGATGATGTCAACAAGCTGGTCACCAAGTAACTTGTCCGAGTCTTCCGAGTAACTGGAACAAGTTTCCCAGGAAATTGTCGATTAACCCGTGTTCTTACCATAATGCTTTCTAATCCACTGTGAAAACTAAAAGGTATAAAAACTTTATAATTACATTATCGTCTTCTATTGTCTTCCTTTTCATATGCTCTGTTCCGAGTGATTTAGCTTCCATCATCCTTCCAAAATATGAGGTATAAGTATAATATATATTTTACTATTTATTATATTTATATACATTTTTAAAAATATTAATATATTTTAGTACTGACTAGCGGTAACTGGGAACGAGACGGTAGACTTTAGTCACCGGACCGATCTGAGTTTTTAAGCACTGTTCTAGAGATCGAATGCGTACTTCTTCAATACTACTTTTGCCATCATTATAATTCCTCTTTTTTATAGGGGTCCTTAGTATATCAATGAAGGGAACACACTTGCATGATTGCATCACTGGATATCTAGTATATCAAATGAAGGGAACACACTTGTATCACTGAATATCATAAGGAATGAAGGAAACATATACTAAACAAGGCACAATCTGAAATTATCATCTTAATGCGATCACCCACTACTCAAGAAGAACAAAAGATAAATAACTTGTGCTCTAATTGTTGATTAGTCCATCGCCTAGGAATTGTACAGCAAGAAACTCCAATTGGCATTACACAAGGTGATCACAACATGGGCATGCGCGACATTGACATGTGGCACTCACACATTGGTCATTGCAAGGAATCTCTAATCATGACATGTGTTCGTGTCATGTAGCGTGCCATATGGAAGAGTATGGACCTATTATAACTACAATCTTCATGGCATCACGCATTGATTGTATAAACCAAGGTGCATGACTGCATGTCATATTAATATTGGTAAACAGCTAATACTTAGGTAGCTTTGTAACCTTATGGGGTCCTCATTTGTCTTTTATCCCTTTTGTGGCTCCAACAGATCCCATGTCATTTTCTTCATCAATTATCTTTAAACCTAATAGCTAAGAAGTCCTTTTCCTGAATGGGAAATACAACACATCTACAGCCATTCCATTACGTACTACTAGAAATACACAGGGTCATATTTGAATCAGATTGTCAGCTATAGTTTCATAACACCAATGTCACTAGCAAAATAGGTTAATAAACCATTTGCATCTTGTATTATATTCAAGAAAACCAGTCTGGTCTTGTCGTAAGCCTAGTGCCATTTTAAGTACTGGTACTATTTTTATTTTAACTGTAATACAGTATCTCAGACTTAGCATCTGTTTGGCTTTATTATACTTCACTGCTACATGAAGTTTCAATTACCATGTAATTAAGTTGACTGTTTCTCCTTGAGTTCATCTCTACTAAACATTTTAATACCACGTTTCAAGCGATCCTGCAACTATTTTGAGCCTGCTTTCAGCAGGTCCAAGGTTTGCCCGAGCCGGGCCAATTCAAGCAATGGCCTATATATGCAGCAGCGGCCTGAGTCTTCCAAGTAACATACTTTGCCTGCTAGGGGTCATATTTAACAAGAAAGTGAATTGCTTAGTGATATTAATTGATCTACAATTTGTGTAATTGAAAATAAAGTATCTTACGAGCTATAGGGTTCAGCCTTAAACGTATTGAAATATTAAGCCAACTAGCTGGGTTGGCTGCCCATTGCACAAATAAAGAATCCATCAAGCCAAACATAGCCTATGCCTAGCTAGCCCTTTAAAGTAGCAGGCCAAGAAACCAAGGACTACGTCAACTTCCCGTACTATTTGTACTCTCTAAGCCCATCATTGTCACAACCCTATTTATTAATTGGAAAGTTGTTAAAGTATGTACCAGAAGTTGCAAGTTACTAACCTCAAATGAAGCTCCATTCCTTGGGTGCTACTTGGAAGGTCAAATGACCTAATCCTCCCTACAGTTAATAAAAACCAAAACCAAATATAAGACAGGTCCATAGGAACTATCGTCACACTTTACGATCTAGGATTCCAGATATCATGTGCTTCAATCTCTTGGCTTTCCATACTATTATGTAAGTTAAGCATTTAATAATAGTCATTTTTTCGATCAGGGTACTCTGGTAATGTCACATATTTAAAAAAGAGGTCCTCACAATCAAATAATCTCAAGTCCATTGATCAGGAAAATCTTATATGGGTCCATGGCTAATCATAGTGTCACTTAAGCATAGAATTCACAAACCAAATGGCTCCAGATGGGATGGTAGAGAGAAGAGATTACTTTACTTTCCCTTGCCCAATTGTTTCAGTGATCCAAATGAAATAACCACTAACAGTAATAAACAAATAATAGATCCACATTCAAGAAAGCAATATGACCCAATCTATCAAAAGATAGATGCTTTTGTCATTTGGCATTCCATGGACAAGAGGTGTTTGTAAACAATACAATGTTCACATAACGGTCCCTTTCAAGATAAAATTGCCTGCTTGCATTTAGCGGATCTAAAGAGGCGGTTTTATTTTAATATCAATTCTTTTATGAAGCAAAACAATGGCACAATTACCATTGATGTTAGAAGCATAAGCTGTACTAAAATCATTTCTCATGATCCTTCTTTTTGTTTTGGTAAAAATGATAACATCATCAATTAGAAGAAAAATAAATAGCAACAGTACTATCTTAATCCAAGATTAGGAGTGTAAGCCAAAAAATAACATTTTATTTTTTGGTTCTTATGGAGAGAGAAATCTAAAAATTCAAAAGAAAAAAAAAATCCATATGAATATCTAGATTCTTTCTTAAGCTTTTCTTCTGTTCACTTAATGAAGATGTTTATGTATAAATTCATTAATAAGCCAAGAGAAAGTATCCATATTTTGATGATTACAAAGAAAAAAATAAACGAATAATATCAAGTTTTTTTTTTTAAATGCTTAATATTCAGTTTTGTGATCTCTGACATCAGATTCCGATCAAAGGACAAAAATATATATATTAATTAAATTGAAACTTTAGTTCACAAACAAGAAACCATTATATATTTTTATTAATTTTATTCAAATCTTGTTCATCTTTTCTTGCTTCCAAACTTAAACCACAGAAAACAATACACGAAAAGAAAACAAAATGATTTGTTAACCTGTATATTTAATAGAACAGTGAAAATGACTTGCATAAACAACTCCCAAAAGATAACTTTTAGTTTTTTTAATTGTTATAGCTATGTGTCTTACGGCTTTTGTAGTTCAGACACGAGAAAGAACAAGTCAGCATTGGTTTTAACACCGACAAGTGGCACTCTCTCGTTAGAGCCGGCCGTGTTTCCCTTCCTTAAAGTACACCAAATCTACCTTCTCAATTATTTCCTCTCTCTTTTCTTTCATGGGTTTTGCTTGCCCTGCAAAACCCATCAAAGGAATTGCAGAACTAGCTAGAGACTGAAAGATAGTCAAGAATTCTCAACAATCCATTTGCAGCAACACCAGAGCAAAAAAGATGGATAGGCTTCTAAGCTTAGAACCTTCAAACCTAGTCCCGATCCGGATCGAACCGGGTCAGAAGTGTTCCGGGGAACTCACCTTGCGAAACGTCATGTACACCATGCCTGTTGCGTTTCATTTGCAACCCATGAACAAGAGCCGGTACTTGATCCGGCCACAATCGGGCATCATACCTCCTCTAGCAACTCTCACAGTAGAGATTACTTATGTCTTGCCACCGAGTTACAATCTCCCCGACTCGTTTCCTCACTCGGACGATTCCTTCCTCCTACACAGTGTCGTGGTCCCCGGTGCAGCTGTTAAGGGTCCTTCATCCTCGTTCGACTCAGTTCCAAACGATTGGTTCACCACCAAAAAGAAGCAAGTCTTCATCGATAGTGCTGTTAAAATCATTTTCCTAGGGTCATCTGTGCTGGCCAAGCTCGTAACTGAAGGCTTGATGGATGAAATTCGAGAAGTGCTCGAGAAGAGTGACTCGGCATGGCGAGCTGCTGATTCGGTTGACTCACATGGCCAGACGCTGCTGCACTTAGCCATAGGGCAAAGCCGAGCCGACCTTGTCCAGCTACTCCTAGAGTTCGAGCCGAACGTCAAGGGGCAGAACCGATCAGGGCGGACCCCACTTGAGGCCGCTGCTGCGGCCGGAGAGGCTTTGATAGTGGAGCTCTTGCTAGCTCATCGAGCCAGCACCGAACGATCAGAATCATCGAATCTGGGCCCCATACACCTAGCCGCTGGAGCCGGCCATTTAGAGGTCATGCGGCTTCTATTGCTCAAAGGAGCCAATGTGGATGCACTTACAGCCGATGGCCGCACTGCATTGCACCTAGCCGTCGAGGAGCGCCGGAAGGATTGTGTCCGGCTTTTGCTGGCTGGCGGTGCGAGGGCCGACGTTCGCAACACCACGGATGGTGACACGCCACTCCACTTAGCAGCTAACTTGGGGGATGAGCACATGGTCAAGCTCTTATTACAGAAGGGAGCCAACAAGGACGTTCGTAATGGAGTTGGGAAAACGGCGTATGATATTGCAGCAGAGTATGGGCACGTTAGGCTATTTGATGCACTTCGGTTGGGGGACAGCCTGTGTGTTGCAGCACGCAAAGGGGAGCTGAGAACGATTCAGAGGCTACTTGAGAATGGTGCTATGATCAATGGGAGAGACCAGTATGGATGGACTGTGTTGCACCGGGCTGCCTTCAAAGGAAGGGTTGAAGTGGTGCGGACACTACTTGAGAAGGGTGTGAATGTGGATGCTAAGGATGAAGAGGGGTACACGGCTTTGCACTGTGCAGCCGGGTCAGGGCACGCAGAGGTTATTGAGTTGCTTTTGAAGAAGGGGGCTGATGTTGAGGCAAGGACTAGTAAGGGTGTGAGTTCATTGCAGATTGCAGAGTCATTGCACTATACGGGGATAACAAGAATATTGATGCAGGGGGGTGCAACCAAAGATGGAGTGGTGCAGCTCACTGCACCCAAGGCTCTGCAGTTTGAGACCGGCGTGGTGATGCAGAAGCCAGATTTGGGAGGGATTAAGAAGAAGCCTAACCGAATTAGAGCCCTTCGAAGTAGCTTGGATCGGTCGATGCCATTAAATGTGTTGTAGCTAAGATGCGGCATGAGATTTGTTTCCCTACCTGAAAATTCAATCTATTCTTTTTGTCGTGGAAAATTATGGAAGAAAGACGAAGGTTATCAAATGTTTTTTATTTAGGAAATCATGAACATAGCATTAGAATTGTGGTTTTCGATTTGTTGTTTATGAAACATTATTTACTTGTATTAGGATGCATTTGTTTTCTTTTGTATTGTAATAGGGAAAGATATATAACATAAATTGGAAAGAATGCAAAAACCTTGATCAAACTTTATTGAGTTTGTTTTGAATTGATCTCTTGTAAACCCATTCTTGGATGACCTATACAACATAGATAATTTATTTTGATGGAATCCATTGTACCCATAAACCATTTGTTGTCTTAAATTTCTATAGCTACGTAGAGATCAGAGAAAGTTCATTCATTAAACGGTAAGAATTGTCAACTACATATGGTTTAAGGGCTATGCCGCACAATGGGTGGAATATGGTTTATGGGCCATGCCGTACAAGGGTGCATGGTTGTGTCAAGCTCCTGATCAATGAAATGGTGGGCCAGGTGAGTAGGGTGAGCTGAGGATGATAGGGCCCAATATATGACGGTTTAATGGATGACCTGGCATTCCCCATGTGAGCGTGGCCGGCCAGCCAAGATGCCAAATCAGAGGATTAGTTGCTAACTAAATGATACTCTTTTAAATTTATATACTTTAGTTCGATATTAGTGCTGGGAAACTATACACCTTTGCTTTCTACGTGCAAACCAAATGATTCACAAAGAAGAAATAGAAACAAACAATGATACACAGAAAATAACATAATTGTTGGTTGCCACCAAAAATTCTTTTACTTATGGGTGAAACCTGTGGGTGGTTCTTCTAATTTGAGTTATCCAAAGGGTTCAGGTTCGGTAATGCCTCTAGACTGAGGACTTTTATGATAGAATAATGTCACCCAAATTGATAACAGAAAAAAAAAATTAACTAAATTGGAAATGCAGAATACAATGTTAATTACAAAGATACCTTCAAACAAACAAATTAGTTGTTATCCTTCTTCTAATGTTGAAGGACTCCGTTGGATCCTACTCTTCGAACAAGACAAGTTAACCGACATCATTCTCCAACAAGAACTTCGTTGAATTTGGTTCTGCAGTACAGTCGAATTGCTTGATACAGGACTTCGAATCACTATAGGATTGACTTACAACTGCATCTAACTACACTTATTCTAATGCTACTGCTACAAATAAAAGATATTGTTGATGATGGTCTCCTTCATTGTATCTATCGTCTTCTTTATTTATAAAATTTCTCCCATGATGCCATTGTTTTTCTCCCACATTCGTTTTCAACCATTTTTCAGTTTGAATCATGGGTCTCCCGCTTACTGACTAGATTGAACGTTACTTTATGTGAGGACAGTTGTCACTCGCTGAGGCATACCACTCACTTCATCTTCTATCCAATGTAGCACGTTCTTTTATTGTTCGTTGCATTATTACTTGACTTCATGTGTCATTTATTGACTCATGGATTTCAAAATATGGGCTAAAAATGCCCCCCAAATGTATCTGGTTTGAAATCTAACTAGACACGTGTTGTTTCCCGTCGTTTCACAGTACTGGAGCTATCACATCAGTCGTCGCCTATAAATATTGCTTCTAGCTCAAGAAACCCATCTTCTTTTTTTAATCAGCGTTCCCCTACTCCTAGCTTCTTCATCTTCTTCTTCTCATTCAACTCATTCTTATTTTTTTCATTGTTGTTTATAGCCAGAGTGAAGCAAACTGTGCCTATTGATATTGATTCTACCGAGCCTTCCACCCCTATCGAGCAAAGGGAGGAAGAATAGATCTCCACAATTAAATTTGATACCGCGGTGCTAGCGGCTAAAAATTGTGTACTTTAAGCATGACCAACAGAGCCATGTTGATGGCAATCCTCATCGAGATGCCCTTTGAGGCCACTTCTTCAAGCTCTAAGGTCCTACATTATGGCCTTGGTCCAGCCTTTCTGAGAGAAACCCCTCCACAAATGCCTCATTACGTGTTGATCTCCACAAAGCCTCATTGTTCTACACCGAGGGCATCGACTGAGGTGAATGGGAGAAAAAGTTCGAGTCTGGTTCCTAGGACAAGTCCAACCGTTGGTGGGATGATTAGGTAGATCGCATGTTCACCAAAAATCGTAAGAAATGAGAGAAGTTCGGCATCACTGAAGCCATCTTTTCATCCAAACCGGATACCCCTTTCAATCAATCTCTTATTTCCAACTTTCTAGTCTTTTGGTTTCCCACCTTAGTCACCTTGGCTGACATTTATTATTTTCTCAATGTCCCACTTAATGATGAAGTTATTTTTCCAAATTTTTGTGATCAAACTCGACCTTCTTTTCACTGTCCTTCTGAGTCTTCTCGTCTTTTGTATACCTTTTTTCTCTGTCGTGAGATGGGTAAACATGATAACGAGATAGCATTTCAAGAAGAATTTTCTTTTTATCTCTTTTGGTTGTACAAGTTCATGATCTGCTCATCCTCAAAGCGGATTACTCTAGGATTTTCCCCCATAGCTACAGCCTTGACCTCGATTCGCTGATTGACCCTTGGTCCATTCTTGCTTGCCCTTCTCTATCGATTGCTTTGGTCCCTGACCTGAGAGAGGTTTTTTGGGTTAGTCAATGGGCCATTATGGCTTCTCCAGTTATGGATTTATGCCGACTTCCCAAGTCTGTCCCCTATTCTATTGAACTACTAAACTTATGTTTTATCCTACTATGCACAGTACTAGCTCAAAGTCAGATACCCTGAATCATCTTCTCCTACTTTTGCCTGATGTATCGATGTCATTCTTGGCACGCAACGGGTTCGTTCTGATATCCATTTCTTGCATTTTTGAGACAAGCAGTTTGGCTCTACGGAGTACCTTGCTTGGCAGCAAAACCCGCACATTCTCAACTCTGGGCCTTAAGGACTTAAGCATCTTGCATTCATTACAGGGATCTTTCTATTTTTCAAAAGTCCAAGTATGTTGAAGCCTACTTCCCTAATATATGTGCTTGACAATTTGGGTTGGTTCTATGTATTCTAGCTCCCCCCATTTTTACATTAAATTCTCCATGGGAAACTAACCTCTTTGCTCAAAAGAAATCTTCCTTGAGCAGATCGAAGAATATATTTCGGCGGTGTCATCGCTCCATGTCCCACCCTTTAGTGGAGTTCCGGAGTCAACACCTTCCTTCGACACTTGGTGGTCTACGTTTCTAGAGTCTATTCGAGAATTGATGAGCCAGATTAAGAGTCGACCTTCTCCCCCGTACGAGGCCTTTCCATTAGTAGGTAAGCTTCTTTTAATTTTCACTATTTCTTTTTACTTTTCTTTAGTTCTAATGGAATAACATTGCTCCAGTGGCTTCTCTTCATTTTGTACCTACTATCCCGACTCACTCTCACATAGACAAACAGTCAGACGGGGGTCTAGGGAAGTTGAGAAGTTAGGAAGATATCAAAAACTTGTCTATGAAAGAAATGGTTGATCAACAAAAGGTAGTAATTTAAGTCGTCAAAGCTAAACCAAGTGTCAAGGAACAAGTTGTGGAGGAAGTTGGCCTATCAATAAAGAAAAGGAAAGCAATCATCATCTCTACTGAAGATAGATTGCTCCAAGAGCTTGAATAAAAAGAATAGTTGCTAAAGAAAATGAAACTTGAACTTGAGGCCATGAGCTAGAAAAGGAGGTCCAAGGAAGAAGAAGAACTCAAGCGATTTGAATTGGAGAAGCAAGCTAAGGTACTTAACAACCAGCTTGTGCACCCATGGGAAAAAATGAAGAATAGAAAGGAAGAGGAGAGGAAGATCACTAAGGGGAAAAGAAAAGAAGAGAAGAGAAGAGGAAAGCAGAGGAAAAGAAGATGAAAAAGGAGGAAGAGGAGAAAAGGAGACAAGATGAGAAGTGTAAGAAGCGTGAAGAAAGGAAGAAGAAGAAATAAGAGGCTAAAGAAATTGAAAAGAGAAGAGAAGAAGAGATGAAAAGGAAAGAAGAAGAAGAAAAAAGACATGCAGAAAATGCAAAAAGAAAGAGAGAAGAAGAAGAAAGAAATCAACAAGCGGAGGAAGATAGGAGAAACGAGAATGCAAAAGAGAAAGAAGAGAGAAAAGAAGAAAAGAAGCAAGGATGAGGAAAGAGAAAAGGAAGAGAAAGAGAGAAAGAAACATGAAGAGGATGAGATTGAGAGGAAGAAGGTTGAAGAAGAAGAAAGACTTAGGAGAGTAGCAAAAAAGAAAAAGACGACTAAGAAGAAATGAGAGCAACTCCCTGATATTAGGGAACTCAAGGAAATCGCTCAAGATTGGGACACTTTTCCATTAAAAGAATCATCAACAAAGGCAATAGACCTTGATGTACAGTCAGATGAGCTTGACTTTCAGGCTGCTAGTTCCCCTTTTAAGGATAACGAAGCAGCGTTGTTAGAAGATCTTATAAATACCTTCGTCGGCCCACCTTGTATGCAACCTGTGATTATGGTCCCCAAGGTTAATTCCTATCGAGGATCCTGTCTCTGAGTTGTTGCCACCATTTGCCCCAGTTCAGCCTCCATTGGAGGTCTCAAGCCACTTAGCTCAACTGCTTTCTCGGGCCAAACTTTTCACTTTGGGAACCATAGGGAGCGCGAGACCCTTTTCCTCAACATCACCCTTACCTTTTCCATCGGAGCAGCTTCATCAGGCTTTAGCAACACTTTGGTCTTGCTTTGCAGTTGGGCCATTAGTTGTACTACTCAATTCGACTATCAGTGCCTCGTTCATCAATTCTAGTACTTTACTACTTGCTACCTTAGTTATTTATCTATGGATCAGTGAGCTAGTCTTTGCCTGGCTCTCTCTTCTCATCATGAGACTTGCGAACAACTCCAATTGAGGCATGTCAATAAGGTCTAGGGATAAGAATTGAAGGTTTGAATTGATACTCTCATTTTTCAACAACCCTCAACTGTCGACCATGTGACTTCTTTGGTGGATAGCATCAACATCCAGATTGCTAAAATCGAGAGGGTCGAAGCTCACTTCTAGTGTGGAACTTGAGAAGGTGATGGAATGAGATTCCTCTCAACCTGAAGAAATATCGTAATTTTGATGAAGAATTATCAAGACGTGAATATGATCTTAAGGACTACGACCATTTCATTAATGTCTAATGGTCCTTATTGTCTTCTGTGTTTCTTTGAGCTCTTTAGGATTCTTTCTCTTGTACTTTTGTAATGGTCTTTTGTTGATCACACATTTTCAATATCTTGTGTTAATCAACTTATGTTCTCACATTGTAGGTTTGTATCTTTTTAAGTATTTCTCATTAATACTTCATCTATGTTCTTGTCCCTTGATTTGCATTAGCCTATAAGCATTTTCATCTAAAATTTCACTTATTAGGAATGGTCCTTCCCAAGTAGGGGACCATTTGCCTAGTTGTGGGTCATTGGTTCCTATAGGTAAGATGACTTTTCATACCAATTCCCCTTCATGTAATGATTTAGCTTTCACTTTTCTATTGTAGACCTTAGCCACTCTAGTCTTCTTCTTTTTTTTTTTGCAAAATAATTGAATTAAGAGCCTCGACTCTTCTTTCATCAAGATCATCTAATTCAGACGTCATGGCCTCTTCATATTCGATATGACTCAGTTGATTCTGATTGACTACCCTTAGGGACTGTACCATGATTTCCAAAGGTAGCACCGCATCATGCTCATATACTAGTGCATAAGGTGTGGTTCTGGTACTTGATCTCTTTGATGTTTGATATGCCCAAACTACATCAGATAGCAATTCATCCCAATTTGAAGCATTGTTGTCCACCATCTTTCATAAATTGCTCTTGATAATTTTATTGGTTGCCTTGGCCTGTCCATTTGCCTGGGCATTATATGGAGTCGAGTTCAGGATTTTGAATCCATAGTCCCGAGCAAACTCTTACATTCGAGCTCCACTGAATATTAGCCCTTGGTCGACCATAATAGATTAGGGAATTCCAAATTGATGTATTATCATCTCTTTTATAAAGCATATTACATCTCTTTCAGTAACATCTTGATATGATTTGTATTCGACCTGCTTTGTAAAGTAATCTGTAGCAACCAAAATGAAATAATTTTTCTTTGTTGATGTTGGTATAACTTTGCCTCTCATGTCAAGAGCCTATCCCTTAAAGGGCTAAGGCTTCACGATAGAATGTATGTTGGCAATAGGCACCTCAGGTATCGACTCATGCCATTGACAAGCTTTATAACCCTAAGCATAATTAATATAGTCTTGTAAGATAGTTGACCAATAGCACCCATATTGACGGATCAGTCATCTCATTTTTATGCCCGATTGGTGTACACTATAGATTCCTTCATGGACTTCTACCATTACAAGCTTGGCTTCTTTAGTCCCTAGACATTGAAGTAATAGACCATCAGCCCCTCATTTGAAAAGTTCTGAGGGTTCACCACATAGTATGTATCTTCTCGCTTTAAGCTTCAGGGAATTGTTTTCCCCTTTATTGGGATGTTGTAGGTACTAAACGATTGGTTCCTTTTAATCATGTTGTTTTTCCTTTCCATTGTCTAGAGTGAGAGCATCAATATGAAGAACTTCCCCTAACACTAAATTTTCACATCCAAATTGTATGCATTTAATACGGTCAGTGCCTTCAGGAAAGGTAAGGCTTATTTTGTACCCTGAGGCTATTTGTGCCATTAAGTTAGCTCTCTGATTGAGGACTCAAGGTATACATTTTATGGTAACTTTATTGAACATCTTTAGTAATTGTTTAACTCTATCTTTGTAAAGTATCAGGGTTGGACTAATATACTTATAGTCTCTTGAAGCCTAATTTATCACTAATTGTGAATCCCCGAAGACTTCAAGGAACTTTACTCCCAAGATTTTTAAGATTGCAAGTCCCTAAATGAGAGCTTCGTATTCAGCTTGGTTGTTGGTAAACTCTTATTCGATTCTAACACTCAACTTTGTGATTGTTCCCCTTGGGGACTGAATCATTACTCTTGCTCTAGATCCCTTCTGATCTTCGATCCATCAAAATATAGTCTCCATGGAGTAAGAGTGATGTAGTTATCCTCAGTATCCATATGAATGGGGTGACACAGGCGATCAGCCAAAAAATCTGCTAAGGCTTGGCCTTTTGCTGCTCTTTGTGGGACATACACGAGATTGAACTCGAGGAGTGCTAGACTCAATTTTCTAGTTTTGTCTTTAATATAAGTCATGACAACATATATTTCACCACATCAGTTTGAGTCACAATATACACAAGATGTGATAAAAGATAATATCTTAATTTTACTAAAGTAAAATACAATGCTAAACATAGTTTTTCTATCATTAGGTAATTACATTCTGCTTTTTACAAGACTCGACTCAGATAGAACACTGACTGCTCATGCCCATCTTCATTGTCTTGAGCTAGTAAGCTTGCAACCGAGTCTTCTATGGCTGAGATATACAACTTCAAAGGCTTGTCTCTTCTTAGTGGCATTAATACCGGTGGGTTTAACAAATACTCTTTGATTCTGTCGAAGGCTTGTTGATGCTCTTCTCTCTATTAAAACTTTGTGTTTCTTTTCATTCATAGTATAGGTGAAAACACCTTTGTCTTTTTTGCCACATTAGAGATAAAACGTCTGAGAAAATTAATTTGACCAAGGAGTCTCTACAGCTCCTTCTTTGTAGAAGATGGTTGGGCTTGAATAATTGCTTTGGCCTTGTTTTGGTCTATCTTAATCCTTGACTATGTACTAAGAACTCAGGAAATTACCAGCGCTTACCCCAAATACACACTTCAATGGGTTCATCTTCAGTTTGTACTTCCTCATTCTAAGGAACCTTTTCTCTAGATCGTGCAAGTGGTTGTCGAAATCTTAAGATTTTACCACTATATCATCGATATAAATTTTCATAAATTTTCCTATCATGTCATGAAAAATATAGTTCATGGCCCATTGATATGTTGCTCTAATGTTTTTCAAACAAAAAGGCATGATTGCCCATTCAAACGTTCTTCTCGAACCCGGACACTGAAAGACAGTTTTATGTGTGTCTTTTTCGGTGATAAATATTTGATTATACCCTGAGTGCCCATCCATGAAAGATAATATTCAATGCCCAGCAACACCATCGACTAGTAAGTCGGCTACAGGCATAGGATATTTATCTTTTGGGGTGGTAGTATTAAGATTTATGAAGTCAATATAGATTCTCAATTTATCATTTTTCTTGACAACTGGTACTATATTTGAGAGCCATTGGATGTACCTCGTCGGGTGGATGAACCCAACATTTAACAGCCTTTCGATTTCCTCTTTGACTTTCAAAACTACTTCGTTGGTCATTCATTGAGGTGGTTCTTGAAAAGAAATGTATCCTTCTTTTGTCAATCGGTGTTCAACAAGCTTCATGTCCAGTCCAGTTCAACAAGCTTCATTATCTTGTCCCACCAACTTGACAGTTCTTATATTTTCATCATAAAGGTAGGTCTCAACATTATTTGTTGAGGCTAGGAAGGGTTTTTGATCTGCATGCACCACTTCTACAGAGTTATTGTCATTCCAGAATAATAATAATTGATGTAAAGATAAAGGGACACACCAATTTAAGTGTATCCAATCTCTACCTAATAATGCATTATAATTAAAGGAGGTATCGACAACAAAAAAAGGTTGTTACTTGGGTCATACTCCCTACTCTTAGTTCGAGGGGAAGGACTCCTTTGGTCCTTGTGGCATTCCTAGAGAAACCACATACAGATACGTTTGTCAGTACCAGACAGTTATCGACCTTCAATAGCTTCCTCATCATGGAGAGAAGGAGTATATTTATAGTTGTTCCATTGTCAATTCACACTTTGTTTACTGGTCAACCCTCTGGATGTCCTTTATATATAAAGGTTTTAAGTGTTGGATCATATTTTTGGAGGGTTTGTTAAAGATGAGTTTACCTTTTACTTCCTCTGTGTTTGCCTTTAGTTCGACTCCCTTCAATGTGTCATCTTCGAGTTCAACTGTTGCCAATTTTTCAATGATAATGTCATAGAGTTCTTTCGACCTCAGAGACCTGATCTTATTGAGCTTTGAACTCGATAGGAAATGTAAGTATCATGTTGCAATCGACTACCCTTTCAGGATAACTACTAAAGCGAATCATGGTCGTATTTCCTATGTTGCTAGGTAGATCATTTATGATTGACTCTAATGATGTGAAGGAATCTACAAATAGTCCCTCTACCATATCTACCCAAGCCATACGTTCTTGCCTCTGGTTTTTTCTTCCTTTACTCTAGATGGCTGGTGGGATGTCATGAAGCTTTTCTTGGTTGGATTTCTCAGCCTTTCTCGGTTTTTGACTGATGAGCACGTGTATGGTTCTAGGTTCCTGATTATCATTAATGTTGAGTACAAGGAAACATTCGCTCTCTAACTTCTTGTGTTCCCCTTTATTTGACTCATCCTTAGATGATGTGTCAATTTGGCAGTTGAGTTGGGGATGACTGACTATTCGGTGACAATTTCTTTCTTCTTGTACTTCTCGTTGCACTTCCAGCTCCTAGTTTGGGTCTTGGTTCAAATTCTTTTGTCGAGCCATGGCCTATTGTCTAAGCCACCTTCTCTTTTGGGTCCTTGTCATCAATGGAAACTTGGGGTTGTATCCATATTTCTATACTAGAGCACCCTTCACATAATGTCTGCGGGTAAGTGAAGTCACCTTTACCCATCTGTTGAGCTCTCCTTGAGGCGGTTTGACCGTCCTTATGGGTTGGGAAGCTTCTCGAGATAGTTCCCTTCCCATCCAAGGTTGGTTTATATACTAACCTCTCTCCCTTGCCCATTTGTTGGGACGCCAATCCCTGATATGCGAGGCTTTAGACATATTCGTTGGTCAAGGAAGCTTCTTCCTCTTCATAGCAGGCTCAGTTGGTGTGGGAACTTCTAATTCCCTTTTTTAAGCTACTACCATAAGCTTTGCCATTATCCTGCCACACATATCACATAGGCAGAAGTCATCTTCATCGACTATAAGCCTCTCATCATCATTATTGTTGAGTTGTGGTTCCCAAGCCATTGCATTGGGGCATTCGAATAATGTTTTTCCATGGTCAGCCATTCTTGGGGCTTCTTTCAAAGATGGTGACCTTAGTTCTAATACATGATTGACTGAATGTAACCTTGCAAAAGATGCAACATTTGTGAGCTTAACATTTCTATTGGCTTTCTCAATATTTACTTGTTTCCCTTACGATGTCCAATTTATGGTAACCATATCAATGTCCACCAATTTCAAAAAGGGGTTCGTGTCTCCCTCCATGGCCTCAGTTTTATTAGGAAATTGAAGCAACTTTTTGTTGATTCTTTCATGGATGACATTATGAAAAACTATGCACTTATTGGTTGAGTGTGTGAATGAATTATACCATTTGCAATAATCGTTTGTATGTAACTCGTCGCGTTTTGAGATCTTATGTCTTCCAACTAATTTGATTTGCTTGGCTTCAAGCAATAGATCAAATATTTGATTTTTTTATTTAAGTTAATTTTTATTGTTGTCATTGACCTATTCGATTCCTAGGCTTGGGTATCTTTCCTAGCCAATGCATCACATATGAAAAGCCGATTTCCTACAAATTTTGCTAGATCGACCTTGTAATTTGGGTCTTAGTAATTAATAAGTCTCATATGAGGAGGTACGTCGCTTATTTTCCTCTCTAAGGATGTTTTCATAGCAAGTAGTCCTTTCTGATAATTCGAACAGGTTAAAGAAATTCATTCCTCTAAACTTCTTTCTAGATTCGATGTCAAGACTATCCTGGGCGAGTTTCACAAACTCAACTTTCGGTAATCCGCTAAGGCATTTGGCCTTAGCCAGCTTGAACCATATGATAAATTGTTCAACCATTTCTCATGGCTATTGTTTTAACCTGGCTAAATCGACCATCGACACTCCTATATCTACTCGAGCAAAGTGAGACTGGAATTTATCTTCAATTTCTTCCTAGCTTCATATCGAATTTAGCAGGAGATTGGTATACCAAGTAAAGGCTTGTCCTGTCAAGGAGTTATGGACCAGTCTGAGTTTATAGTACCCTAGGTTAGAAAATTCTCCACATTGTATGGTGAAACAGCTGATGTGTTCCATAGTTGTTTTACTATCCTCTCTTGAAAATGTAGCAAAATCGGGTCTCTTATACCCTCGAAGGAAGTCATAGTCCCTATCAATTTGTTCTAGGTATGGCTTCCTATATGCTAGATGTGTTGCCCGTCTAAGGCTAGGTCCATATAGTTCCTCAAGGACTCCTATGACTTATTCTTGAGGATTCTAGGCATCTCCCTATGGTAACCAAACTCATCGTTGTTTGGGAAAGGACTACTGCAATTATTTAGTAGGTCCTACCTTTTAATAGGTGATGGATTTGGCCCTACCTATCAATATTCATTGGCATTTTGTCCATGAAATAGATTGCCCTAATAGTTTGGTGGGTTTTGTCTCCTAGTAGAAAAAGGACTTGGCCCCCAGATGCCCATATCCATTAGTGTTATGTCCAAAATGGTCCTTTCAATAGGGTTGTTGGGCATTTGGATCATAATAACCATTTTGACTATTGTATTGGTCTTGTCCCTTTTTCTAAGATGTCCATTGCTCATGTCGAGGCATCCCATTGGTTTCAAATGTAGGGTTCTTGTGTACCTCGAGCCTTCTGGCCCTACTAGCACATTCGATCCCACATGATAACTTATGGGGTCTTGATTCCTCTGTCTTAATCCCCTTGTAAAATCCATGATCGGCTCTTGTTAGGTTAGCTTAGGAAAATCTTCGACTCAAGGTCCTTTAGGATAACTGGGAAGTCTTTCATGCCCCCTGAGCCTGTTCGATGTCTCTAGGACATCTACTCTACCAGTTATCCCTCTATCCCTAGTGTCAGGGTTCTAGTTGGCTCGAATGTTCTTCACCATAGGCTGGAGCACTTTCTGTAGGGCATCACCCAGGATACCTGGTATCATTTGAAACCCTTCTTTGATTCTTTCAATGAGATCATCAAATTTGTTTTCGAGGTTTTGAGACAATTCACTTGTCTCATTCCCATTCTAGTTAGTAGGCCATTTGTCCCTTCTAGGTGTCATTTCTAGTAATCTCCTACTATGGTCACCAATCTATTGGTTGCCAACAAAAATTCTTTTACTTATGGGTGAATCCCATGGGTGGTTCTTCCAAATTGGGTTATCAAAAGGGTTCAGGTTCAGTAATGCCTCTAGACCAGGGACTTTTACAATAGAACAATGTCACCCAGATTGATAACAGAAAGAAAATTCACTAAATTGGAAATGCACAATACAATGTTAATTACAAAGATACCTTCGAACAAGAAGATTAGCCACTATCCTTCTTCTAATGTTGAAGGAGGATTTTTTTGAATCTGACTCTTTGAACAAGATAGATTGGCTAATGTCCTTCTCTTAGAAGAACTTCATTGAATATGGTTATATAGTACAGTTGAATCGCCTAATACAGGACTTCGAATCACTACAAGATCAAGTTACTACTAGATCTAACTACACCTATTCTAATGCTATTGCTACAAATAAAAAGATATTTTTGATGATGGTCCCCTTCGTTGTATTTGTTGTCTTATTTATTTGTAGAAGTTCTCCCATGACGCAATTGTTTTCCTCCCATGTTCGTTTTCAACTATTTTTTAGTTTAAATTGTGGGTCTCCTGCTTGCTGACTAGATTGAATGTTACTTTATGTAGGGACGGTTGTCACTCACTGAGGCATACCACTCGCTTCATCTTCTATCCAATGTAGCATGTTTTGTAAGCATTTATTGCGATGTTGCCTGACTCCATGTGTCATTAATTGACTGGCAGATTTCAAAATATGGTCTAACAATAATTCAACCAAGAACAAGAATAAGAAACACACCACGACACTGATTTTTACCATGGAAAACTCATCAGTGTGGAGGGAAAAATCACGAGAGACTAGTCTAATAAACTTCCATTGGTTGTAATAAAATAGGTGGGTTACTACAAGTCTTCTCTAGTTCAAACTAGAGGTTACAACAAAAACAAACCTACTTGAATCGTAAGATTTCTTCACCAAAAATGGTAGATAACACAAAAGGTGTAAGAAACTTACCTCCATTATAATAGGAGATGAAACACAAGAACTTGAAACCGTAAGGTGTTGCTACTCCAAGCCTTCTTCTCCAAATTAAGAGAGATAGAAATCAACTTTAAGAAAACCTCAAAACCAATAGAAACCCCCCTCCCTTTTTCTTTTGGTGTAGTACAGTGATGTTGTTGGAGAGTAAGCCAAAGCAAAAAACTCAAACCCACAAATGAACACTCTCTCACTTGGAAACAAGACAATCAGAAATAAATGTTCTTACCAACTCACTCCAAACAGTGGAGACTTTTGAGCTTCTATAACCCATGACCACTCCTTTGAGAAAGAGAAAGGATGTTCTATCCAAGACACCAGGGGATGTCATATGGAATAAAATGGGTGGGTGATGCATTTTTTTAATATGGAATATGCATTTTATTCCATATGATGGCCCTTCGTGTCCTGGATGTAGAAATGAAGGATCTATACTGAGAAAGTAGAGGAGAGATGAAGAACTTAGAGAAATGATAAGCTAGAACTGGATACTCTCTATGAGAGATCCTCTTCTCATTTATATAGAAAGCTTTTCTTACAAATCGTTACACACCATTACACAGTATATTCCATATTTTGTTACTGACAGCTACAAAGATTAACCCTAACTAATCTTTAACTGTTTCAACTCCTTTTACTTCTCTAATATCCCCCCCCCTCAAGGTTAGAGGAGGAACTACTCTGAGCTTAGAACAGAACTTCTAAAACTAGGCCAATGACTTTGTGAGAAAATCGGCATATTGTTCATCTGTATATAACAGACTTGAATTAATTTTTAAAGGATTTTTTCTCTAATAAAGTGACAATCTAGCTCGATATGCTTGGTTTGGGCATGGAATACTAGATTTGAAGCTAACAAGATTGCGAAAAGGTTATCACACCATATAATTGGTGTAGACAGTAAAGGTAATTTGAGTTTTGTAAACATCATTTGTAACCAACACCTTTTAGCAGCTAAAGAGGCTAGTCGACGACCTTGATATTGTAATCTTTTTAATTGACCACGCAATTGGATTACTACCTAAATAAACACATAATCCACCAGACGATTTGCAATCAACAATGTTGTCGGCCCAATTCGTATCCGAGTATGCTTGTAACAATAAGGGACCAACAGTATAATTAAGAGTGAAATTGACTGTGCCACTGAGATAACGTATGATCCTTTTTACAACTTGGAAGTGGGATTGTTTCAGCTCATGCTAACACACTATATTTACCGCAAAAGTTTTATCTTGGTAGTGATCGTTACATACTAAAGTTCTCCAACAAGTCTTTGATAAACTGTCAAACCCTAATATAAGAAATCATGAGCAATAGAAGATATAGATGTCATAAGAGTATCACATACTTTACATGTTTCCGTACTCGACTTTTGGAGGAGTTGGCGTATGTAGTTAGCTTGTGTATCGTATACCACTAGAAAGTCTACTAAAAACTATTCCTACAAAATGCTTTATTTCATCAAGATGATGTTAAATATTTTAAAGATAACAAGGCTTGTGATGGCCCTATTTTCCCTTGTTTTTCGAAACGGAAAACAGAGCCTTCATAGGTGCTATGC
>JAOXJP010232672.1:0-10430 GCA_025762735.1 Platanus orientalis | reverse complement strand
CCTCGGGTAGCTCAGCCTCTGGCAAGGGCTCCTCACTGACCCCACCCTCAAGGTCAGTTATAGGCACCACCTCGGGCACCATCCCCATTAGGTCGGGCTTAGCCGATGGAACTCTCCTCTTCCTCCCTCACAGGACAGGAGGTGCTAACTCCTCTGCAGGATGTGCCTCAGCTTCCTATTAAAAGACAAACAAATGAAAAATTGACATACAATAAAAAATTGTCAAACTAAAAAAAAAAATAAAGAAAATGAACAAATATTTTTCAAAATAAAATAAGCTCACTTGAGCCTCAATGGGGCTGCCCAAGGGTCCACAAGTCTGAGTGGCCCACCACTCACTATAATTCCTGGTTCAATCGAAGAACACAGAGGCCTCGATGCCCTCCTCTCATCTGCTAGTCTCCCCCTCAGTATCGATCACCCGAGGAGGTGAGTGTGGGACCATAAAGTCCTCCACCCCGACTTCAACCTTCCTCTAACACAACCCTCTGACGAGACCCACCCCAGGCTAAGATCTTGTCTCAAGCATCCTCTACCCCTAAGGCCCAATGGGTCCACGGGGGCCACTTGATATACACAAGACACAATAGAACTTAAAAAGTGATTTGCAAAAGAAATGAAATCAAACAAACTGAAGCATTGTGTACTTACCTGGTCAGCCTTCAGAAGATCCAGCTCACGTCGGAATGCTAAGATGGACTTTCAGACCTTATGGTGAGTGATGTCAACCTTCCACCTCGCCACATAGGGGAAGTGGAACACCACCTCGCCTCTCCACCTAGGGGCTAAGGAAGGGAAGTGCTCATAGCACCACACATGCAAAAGAAAGAATTATAATCAAACATGATATCTAAGTCAAATTAAGAAAGCAAGTAAAAAAATAAAAGACAGAAACTAAAATAAAAAACAAAAATAAGTCATACCTCCCATAGGAAGCATAGCCCCACGAAGGCATATGGTCTTTGCTCGGTTGAGATCTCATTGATTTTGGAGTACATCCACCTGAGGGCAAACCTACCCCAACTCCGCGTGGCTACCAAGTCTAGCTCCTCAAAATCTGGTAATAGATAAATGTACACTTTGTTGCTCTTCCCACAGAAAATGGAGTAGGTCAGCATATAGATCAGGAAAGCCCAGGTGGAAAATGCAATCTCCTCCGGCGTACTCTAGTTGGTAGCCTAGACATAGTCCTTCTCAAACCAAGAAGGAAGGACACCCTTTGTGCCCTTTTAATATGCTACGGGCTGAGGCCCTATGCATCGAGCCACCAACTCCAGGTTAAAGTCCTCCGAACTTGGTGGAGGTGTGCCGTCCATAGAGAGCTGATCATCATAAAGAAATCAATGGGGGGTAGACTAATTTCCCTCGTCGAAAGATGGAAGGTGCGTATAATGGGGGACCACCTCTCGGCTAGAGCCAATAGAAGAGCTCTGTTGGCTTACAACACCGGCAAACTCAGAAAAGGGCCAAAACCCATGGCCTTCACCCGGTTTTGGACATGGGAACACATGCGGCCCCATAAAGCTAAGACCCCAGACCAAGAGCCGTGGCGCTCTACTTTTCCCCCGGCCTATAAAAGGAAACATGCTAAAATATGTTAGAACAGTGTTTAGAAGCAAAAGGAAGCAAAATAACTCAAAAAGAAATAAGAAAATAAAAAATAGTAAATTTGTCTCTCAGGCCCAACGCATGATTTTCAAGCTAACACCTGTTTTTTAAAATAGTGAAAATTAAGCATTACGCCTATAATTTAGGGCAATGATTTTCAGGCGTTGGAAAACCCAAAAATCACCCAAAAAACTTGAAAAATTCATTCTAAATCATTTAAATATCAAAATCAAAGTAATATAATTCTATTCTAATGATTAAAAACCTAGAAATGCAATGAAATCAAAAAAGGAAATAAACAAAAAAAGCAAGCAAAAAGCATTGAATCAAAACAAAATCAAAGAACAATAAAAAAATTGTAAAATCAAAAAGAAAATACATGAACAAAGCAAAAACTCACCTCATCTGCTATGGGATTCTGCCACAAATCTTTCTCTTGCACCGAGAGAAGCAAGAAGTGGCGACTTGATCCTCCTTGACTCATTGTTGATGATAGAAAAAGGGGATTTTTTGTTAAAAAATGAAAAAGGAATAGAAGAAAATATTGTGGGGACCTCTCCTATAGTTTATAACCGAAAATAGCAATTTGAAACACAAAAAGACAAAAGACCCAACCACGGGTCATTTAAAGTTGTAACTGCTCTCAACACCTGATTTTATTTGAATTAAAAATCAGGCATCAGGCTTAATTTCTCCAGAATGTTGTTTTTAGCTATAAAATGACATTTTTAACCCTGTGTTCATGTTTGTGCTTACATACATGGCTCATAAACCCATGCAATTGGATGTGTACTCTACCATTTTCCTAAATTTCACAAATACCTTAATTACCCTTCCCCTCAAAGAATGAGAAGTTTGGAAAAGTCAAAGCCGGTTAGGGGTAGCATTAGCCTTAGCCCAAATTAACCTGGATTGGCCATTGATAGAAGCAACCATTTCTTTTGGGATCTGACATCTATGGTTTTTGCTTCGGATAACAAGAGCTTTCGCCCACTACTGAGGAGCTCGAATCCTTCTTAGACTGGGAACATTTTCTCAGCATTAGTGCCATCATCCCAACTCATAAGTTTAGCTACCTTAAAGGATTTCACGCACTAGACATCTCCAAAGCCTCCTTACCTAAGGAAGCTATGGGAGAATATTTGCACTGCCCTTTTAACCTTTTATTGGAAAAAGGTTGGAAGAAAGTTGGTGACTTTGCCAATCCTGTCAAGTTCAGAGCATTCACTTTAGTTGTCTTAGGATAGCTCTTGCTATCACATAGCCATCATCATATCAATGGCATCTTACACAACATTTTAGACCAACATTTATAGAAGAAGACACTTGCATCTATGATCATCTCAGAGACCATCTTCAGTCTCTCACATTGTGCCCAACATCCCAGAGGGAGACTATATGGTTGCCCAACTTTCTTACAAGCTTGGTTGTAGGAGCATCTGTCCATCCTTACATCTTTCCCTACTTATGTATCATGGGATCTGACTCCAGCACAGATCCACATCAAAAGCTGACCCTTATTAAACAAAGTTACTACATCAGGCTATTAAAAGTTACTAGCTGCCATGCTTCTTAAACAAATTACTTCATGGGGCACAGAGCACGTTACCCACTTCTTACTACTAAGGACCATACATACATGGTTATCCCAAGAGTCCATCAGAGCATTCCCTATATATCCATACGCATCCTTCGGCAATTAGCACTTAGACAAGATCTTTTTGACTTCCCCATCGTCTTCGAAGATATATGAAAACTTGACCATCACACATCCAATCTTGCACGGTCCATGCTAGCCACTTTGTGGGATAGCTCGCACACTGGAGTTTTAGGACATCCACAACTAGCATCTTCAAAAACATAGGCCATGTCATCTGTATATGAGCATTGGTTTTCACATAAGCCTCCATTATAGCTTGCCACCTCGGTAGCATCTGCTTCTTCAAATAAGAGGCAGTGCACTGAATTGACATCTTCATCATATACAGAGCCTTCTCACACTTAAGCAAAGTATGAGCAAACATTGATAGACTTAGCTGAGGAATGTGCTTTACATACCTAAACCAAGGCTACATTAGAAGCTGAGATACTGTTGTGTATAGAGGCTAAGGTCTCACATGAGTATACCCAACATTGGAACAAAACTCAAGCAGAGCATATTCACTCTCTCAAAAATGAGCTCAATGATAGTAGGACTTCCACGAGGATTTGGGAATTAAGATGAGGCATAGCAACAATATGGCCTTTGTACAAGATCAGTGGATACAATCATGGGTTCACAAGCTGAGAGAATAGATCTTCTCCTTAGGCTATAAACCAGTATCACCTCCATCACCTCCAGTAGTGCTTGATCTTTAGATTTGTCACTTTATGTTGTCTTTTTGATGTATTCGGGCAAGTAACCCCTCCTTTTGTAATCATTTTTGATATAAATATATTGTACAAAGTTTTGTTTCCAAAAATCTTGTAGTTGGTTAAAGGACATGAATTCACTTGTATTATATATGCACTTGTAAAAGCCCCTGGCTATCAATTTTGAATGAAATAAATGAACTTTGCAAAGTAATAATAATAAATCATTTTTTTTCTTCTAACTCAAGTTAAGCAAGCTATAATTGCTCCCCCAAAGACTCAATTGCAGAAGTAGAAGAAGGCACAACGTAGCAAAGCTATGGTCAACAAGTCAACACCTCCTCCTGCCATAAGTACTACACCTCCTCTTGATAGATGCCCCTCTTTGGTATGTGTGGCTTTGCCACATATAGCAAAGAAAAGAAAGTATCCTAATTTTGACTTAGGAAAGAAAATGCTTATTTCTTGCATGTAACTCATGGATCTTAGGCAAGTGGTTTTGAAAATATAAAGAAGTTTTGGTTGAGAAAATATGGTACGATAAAATTTGTTCTTAATCCCGTTGGATCGGGGTTTCGAAAATGATTTGTTTTGAAACACCTTCTCAAATTGAGAGTCAACTCGTTTGGTATTTTTGTAAATTTTTTGAAGAAATCCAGATTTTGAATTTTTTGAAATGGGTATCAACTGATTGACATACTCATTTTTCTTTTGAAATGAGGTTTATACATGAGTTTTATGCAAGCAAGTGGTATCTTCTCTAACCTCAAGGGCGTTACTATTACCATATGCGTTGTGTCGGGAGACATGTAAGTCATCGACATAGGTCATAACTGCTTGAAAACTATTGATGTATGTCAATCCCATGGACAAATGGGTAGTGGTACATGTCTTGTAAGTGTCCTATGCTCTCACAAGTTGAAGACATGAAGACGAGGAGGACCAGAGACTTGAAGAGACCGAAGACTACCTCAGACTTGCCCCACCAATAAAAGTATAAAGCATGCATTGCATATCATGTTGAGACCTTAAAATCAATCTAGACATGGTCGTGAGCTTATCACAAAACCCACGGAAGAAAAGACCAAGGACAGACCCATTTAGAGTGCAAAACTCTAGACCCTAGAAAATCTGGAGTTGCAACTAATTCCGAATCTCGCAATTGATTATGACGCAATCAGTTGTGAATGTCGTAATCGATTACGACCCAAGTCTGGGTGTAGTCTAAGATACCGAGATCCAAGACCTATAGGCCACAATCAATTACAAAACAAATCTAGGCATGGACTCCCAGTGTTGCAATCGATTAGGGATCTAGTAATTGATTGTGAGCTTGATCATGAGCCATAATCAATTACGAGCCGCAATTGATTGTAAATATCCTAATCGATTACGAGGAAATTTTTGGTAAAAAATTAAAACATGATTTTTAATGCAACCTTTTTGAAATTTGAACTTTATTTTTCAAAATCTAAGGCTATAAAGAGATGTCCGTTTTAAAAGATTCTAATCCGAAAGTTGTGGGTGCTTCTCACCTTTAAAAAAGGGAACTTTTTTCATTAGGGTAAAGGACACCAACACTCCAAGCCACCAAGAGAGGGTTACAAAGTTTACTATATTATGAGCTTCCCCCATTAAGAAAAACTCTGTTACTTTACTGGTTTTGAGCTTGAGTAGCTAACATCACACTCTACAATCAATCTATCTTTGTCTCCTCTTGAATACTACTCCACTCCTATTGAGGAGATTTTTTGGTGAGTCTTTCCCAAGAGGAAACTCATATTTGGTTGAGGTCAAGGAGCACTAGAGCCAAGTACTTGGAGCTTGTGGGTAGCTAAGACAAACTAGCTCAACAAGGAGCACCTCATTTTGAACAACTAGCAACATCAACCATTTTGTGGGAATATTTGCTTTACTTTGGATTCATATTTATTATTGTGATTTCTTTGCTTCTGTTGGAGACACTGAAAGCTTAACTACCTCCACTAGAGACATCGGAAGTAGTTCACACTCACTGGAGACATCGAGTGTTGTTGTGTAGCTTGCTTATGAGCAAGTAGTTAGGTTTTTGTATATTGACTTATGTTGTAATAGTATCTAAATGAAACATACCTAAGCTCAGTGGTGAGCTTCAGAAGAGTGGATGTAGGCCTTAGTGCTGAACCACTATAAATCTCTTGTTGTGGATTGAGTGTAGTATTGCTTGTCTCTTTACTTTGATGTTTATTACTACTCTTGCTCATTACATGTTTGACAAAATACTTGACTAGTCACCTTGCAACACACACACTTTAACTAAATTAAAAATATTTAAATAAATCTCAAGTTTTTCAAAAAAGGGTAATTAAAAATTAGATATCATATTCACCCCCTCTAGGATAACTTTAGTGCAATTTCAAAAACATTGTGGAAAACTGATCATGCAAAATCTGTAAAGTCACATGAAAAATCTAAAGTCTATGAATATGACAAAGTTAGTAAAATATCACAAATTGTATGAACATAGTCAACCATTTATTTTCTTTAGAAATTATTGTGTATGTCTTATGTTTAGTTAGAATTGATTGTTATGTCATGAATGCAGATGATTTGAGGCGATATGCTGAAAATGTTGATGGAAATAGAGAATTGTTAGTGATGTTAGTTGTTGACTAAATGTCACTTTGCCTCCCTTTTAATGAGCCCATACTTAATTGTGCCTTGTTACGATCTTGAAAGGCCAATGATTAATTCCTCAGGGGTTTGTTTATGAGTGTTCTTGAGAGTTTTGCCAGGAATCACGAAGAGATGTTGTTAAGCTCTTTCTAAAAAAGCTATGGAAAAGTTAGTGCTATGTATCACTCATGAAAGTTGCTTTGGTTTTACATCAGTTATAATACATAGGCTATGGATCGATCCATGGCATTGCTTTCATCCTAGATGAGTGGATGTCACAGTTTGAGGGACTCATGGAGATATTTTGGGAAGCTCTCTTTAAAAAAGATATGGGACCTTTGAGGGTTAGTGCTATATATCATTCATTAAAACTGCATGGGTTTTACATTAGTAAAACTACATAGGCTATGGATTGATCTATGGATTGCTCTCGTCTCAGATAAACAATGCCATAGCTTGGGACCTTGAGTGGGAGAATTTATAACGACTCTCTCGGAAGCCAGGGTGGAATCTTGTAGGATCTGGTGCTGTGCCTTGCCTAGGTAATGACAACCCAATCATTGTCATAGTAGGTATAACACACAATGTTTGAAGTGATTGCAACACGTGCTTATGTCCAATAAGCCAAGGTTATGGGGGCCTATGATAACAGGTAGGTTTGTTGAGCTATGACCATTGGGACCTGCAGGGAGATGTTGTCGTACTCTCTCCCAAAAAGTTGTGAGGGGCCATGACAACCCATGCTATGATGATGCTACTTAGGCATGATAGTTGTTTAAGCTATGGCCCAAAGTGTGTACTATATGGACTTGATGGAACAAAGTGTGGCATAGCTTGTGTCTGAAGTCAAGCGAATGTCATGGGGTATCTGTTAGTAAGTCATGTGGTAGATAACTTACTAATCGAGATGGTCAGGTGTGGGGATAACTATTTAATAGGCTAGACTGGGTGTACTACATGCTAAATTGTAGGGGGCTTTTGTCGGCATGTACGGGAAGATGTTGTCTCACTCTCTTCCGATTAGCTATTAGGGATATGATAGCTGGTGGCTTGTGCTGTGATGGCAGATTCCTTAGGCATGATAGCGATCTGTGCTATGGCCCAAGGAATTACATAGACTTTATGGAATGAATTGTGGTATTTTCTTACGTCATAGTAAGAAAACATCACAGAGGGGAGGGTCATTTCTTACAGTTATCCCATCTTTGACATCTTGTAAGTAGAGGACTAGTCAGGACTTATAGGGAGATGTTGTTGCGCTCTCTCTAAAAAGATGCGAGGGCCGTGATAACTGGTCTCCCATTGCTACATATTAATCATGACGACCTTTTTGTGTTCAAGTTAAACATAATACATAGGCTATGAATTAATGTGCAACATCCTCTTATGTCCGAATAAGTACATGTTGCATGGCATGTGTGGTTCTGTTTGACCTGGGATTGTCATCGAGGCTATGTTAGGAGGTTTTTAGGCTTACTCCAAAAGCCATGGAGATCTGGGAAGATCGGTGCTATGTACTTGTTTCAACCATCCAACTTGAAATCATGATTGACATAATACGTAAGCTATGGTATGAAGTGACACCTACCTATGCTCGAATAAGTGAGTGTTTATGTGGGCATTTCTTATAAGTCATTACCGACATGACATATTGACCCTACGCGGCCAATCGGGGCATGTCAAAAGGTTTTTAGGCTTACACTTAAAGCCATGAAAATCTCAAGAGATTAGTGCTACATATTATTTCATGGAGACCTATTAGGGGTTTATACCATGAACTAATACATAGGCTATGGAACGAAAACAACATTTTTCTATACCCGAGTAGACAATCAACATGTCAAAAGTTATGGCCTTTCTTGTGAGTCATAGGTGTTGAGTGCTCACTGAACCTGTGCAGCCTATTAGGAGGTTTTTAGGCTTACTCTGAAAGGCATGGAGATCTTAAGAGATTAGTGCTATGTATTACTTCATGAAGACGTAGGGGTTTATATCATGGACCAATATACAGGCTATGGGATGAAAATGATATTTTTCTAAGCCCGAGTAGACAATTAGCATGTCAAAAGTTGTGGCCTTTCTTGTGAGTCATAGGTGTTGAGTCCTCACTGAACTACATGGCCTGTCATTGAAAATGTTAGGAAATCAAATGTGTATCATTTTGATGAGGTCTTTAATTGTAAATTTTTGTTTTGTTAGGAGATGAAGGATCCATTGTCTCCATTTGACCTTGTTGTAAATGACCTTTAACGGGCGATGAATTGCTCGTCATCTGCATTTGATTTTGCTGTGAATGTCATCTACTGGGGGATGAATTATGAATCATCTCCATTTGATATTGCTGTAAATGGCATTTGTTGAGGGGGATGAAGAGAGAATCATCTCCCTTTAATCTTGTCATAAATGGCATTTATTGGGGGATGAAGTGCTAATCATCTCAATTTGATTTTTTTTGTAAATGGAATTTGTCAAGAGATGAGTTATAAATCATCTCTGTTTGATCTTGCTATAAATGGAATTTGTTGGGAGGTAAATTATGAATCATCTTTATTTAATCTTGCTGTTGATGGCATTTATAGGGAGGTGAATTGCACGTCATCTCTATTTGATCTTACTGTAAATGGTATTTGTTAGGAGGTGGATTGCGAATCATCTCCATTTGATCTTGCCATAAATGACATTTATTGGGACGTGAATTATGAATGTCTTCGTTTGATCTTTCCATAAATGGTAGTTGTTGAGAGGTAAATTGCACATCATCTCCATTTGATCTTGTCATAAATGACATTTGTTGGGAAGTGAATTGCATGTCATCTCCGTTTGATCTTGTCGTAAATGGAATTTTTCGGGAGGTGAATTACTCATCATCTTCGTTTGATCTTACTAAATGCCATTTTTTGGGAGGTGAATTATGAATCATCTCCATTTGATCAATTTGTCTTGATGTATTTAAATAAAAAAGAGTCATGTTTGTTTTGTGCTTAGTCCAATGGTGGAGGTGGTTGTCGCGGGAAGCCTAATCTTGATCCCTATTACCTTGTGAAGTCTATGCCGGTGTCTCCTGCCCAAATATGATGTCATGTGAGATGTTGCAATGAGGTTTTAGGCTCATTGGTTGAACATGAGATTTTAAGAGCTTGAGAAATGCGCAAATGGGGCTCTGTGTTGTGTTGGCATTTGTGGTAGCTCTTGGACCTGGTTTTTCTTGAGTGACATGGAATGTCTGAATTAGGCATGCTGATCATATTTGCTTGTGCTTTTAGACTTCTATTGCTGAAGGTCATGCCCCTATTGCTCCAAGGTCAAGGAGGACTTCATTTATGGGACACGATGCGGCTTGGGTTGTGGGTTTGACTGAAAGGGGTAAAATATCCAAAATAATTATTCATTGTCAAGTTTTGTTTTAATTGTTCAATGATGAAGAGAGGTCTTGAATTATAGGATGGAATGTGGCTTAGGATGTGGATGCCAATAAGGTGGAATAACGAGCCCACAATTGTAGCAAATCTATTAGGTTTTTGATTATCTAATATATCATATGATTTGTATGTTGACTGTCTATGGATGTGAGAAATTTGAAAGGCTTGAAGATCAGATGTATGTTCAATTTTGTAAGATGTGTATTTACTTGCAAAATGTGACTAAACCTTAATCAGGTTGCCTATGTACCCCAGTGTAGGGATTAAGTCAAATGTAGTTCGTAGGTAAATATCTCTCATCTTTTGAGTTTGAAGGTTTGATGTTGAGGGTAGCTTTTGCAATGAAGTGGATAAGTGGAAAATCCTCTTTTTTTTTTGTTTTCTTAGTGGGGGGGG
>JAOXJP010232671.1:0-10431 GCA_025762735.1 Platanus orientalis | reverse complement strand
TGCCCACACCATGGACAATACATAGGAACTATAAAAATTACCAAGAGAAGTGTGTGAGGCAATAGAATGGACCTTAAGACATTTGTGTTGGTCCCAAAATATTGGGACAAAAAGAACCAAAACAAAAAACTGATGACAGAAAAATTCAGGAAAATGGACCCCTAATTGATCACGAGATTGGTGGTCGATCGACCACCAATCTCGTGATCAATCACAAACAAGATTTCTGCCCAAAATAAAAAGTCCCGAGAGTTGTGATTCCACAACCTGATCAATCACATATTCGTGATCAATCACGCATTTTTTATGATCGATCACGCCCGCAAATCTAAAAAAAATTCTTTCTTATTTTTAAAGATTTCAATTCGAGAATTCTCACTTGTCTATTAGAAAAAGTTCTAATCCTGCAGACTAAAACTAAGCTTAGCTTTATAAAAGGGTAAGAATACCCTCGGTTGAAAAGTATAGACATCTACACAAAAAGAAAATCATTGTATGAAAAGTGCAGCTAGTCTGAAAGCCGAAAAGCCTAGACTTTCATTGTGTGAAAGACTTTGTACTGTTGAAAAATCACTGTATGTAATCTCCTCCTTACTTTCTACATTGAAAATCTAAAAGGGAGACAACTTTGGTTATCTGTTGAGAGGAAACTGGCAATTTACAAGGCATCAAGGAGCAATCTCTGTTGCGTTCAAATTTGTGGAAGAAAATGCACATCAACTCACTAAAGGAGCACCCACAACTAGTATACTTTGCAAAATCAACCTATATAAGGTAATATTGCATTCATCTTATTGATTATTATTTAAGTCCCTTCTGCCGGAGACACCGGAAGGTGTATTACAATCTTCGGAGACAGAGTGTAAGTTAGTCCTTGCACGACAAGTAGAAAGGTTTTTGTGTGAATTTTTACCTAGATTGTCTGTATTTCAATCTAAATAAAATTACGGAAAGCTCTAGTTAAGCTTTAGGAGTGGACATAGGTCGCAGTGCCGAACCACTATAAATATTGTGTCTTGTGGTTGATTGTGATCTCTTTACACTGTGCTTCCCATGACCATCATACCTATGAATACATTAGTGTGTTAATTGCTTTAATTAAACTGTGCTCAGAAGGATAAGTCAATTGATCAATCCTATAGATGCCAATTGTTAATCTTAATAACAAGGAAAATAAAGTGGGTTGAAGAAAATTGACAAAAATCAAGGAAATTGCAATTAATCCTATTCAACCACCCCCCCCCCCCTCAGGATAAAATTTCACCAACTGCTATTGAAGAATAGTGTCAAATATGTAGCTGGGAGTGAGCAATACCCTATATCCGATGGGTACCAACCAAAGAGACCTCCTTGGTCCAATCAACCAAAATCTGTGAACCCCTTCCAGCTAATCATATTAACTTGCCATAAGATCTGCTCAAGAAGCATGCAATCCATGGGTTGATAAGACTGATGAATCAGCACACGTCAAGAAACACTAAGTGTTTCTTTATCCAAAAAAAAAGTCAATTGTTTGCATCATCATCCATACTCGGCAAGACCAGAGCTGCTGAAGACAGGTCCACAATTGTACTTCAAGTAAATATACACAGATGAATCTGAACACTTTTGGTGATGCTGTCTAATGGTGCTAAGCTGCTGCACACAAGTCCCCATCTTACTGGCAGAAGTCAACTATAAGAAAGGACTTACTAAGACCATGACCATGGAAAATTAAGCAGAGAGAGCAATACCTGATTGTGACAAATGCAAAAACTAATGTAAAAGTGCTCCTCCCTGGTGCAGTAAATCAGATTGTCAGATAAACAAGAAATGTACAAGAACTTCTACTACCAAAAAGGCTCCTCCTTTGATGTAGTAATACAAGAGAATACACATAAATGATAGAACACTCTTACAGTGCACATTTATGCAAGAACATGACAAAGTGGATTTGAAAAATATAACACAGCTGTTTTCTCTTTTTAAATTGCAAACACATTAAATTAAATCAAAAGATATATGAGGTTACAAGACATGCATATATTCCCAAAATATTAAAGATCAAGAAATAGCCTTCAATAAATAGTAAACTTTTTTTTGGATAGATGAGGAAAATTTATTAAAGAAACAAAAGGATCATACAATATAGAAGAATGAGAAAAAACATTTATGTTAAAACCATAGTTACCAGAGTGACATGAAAGTGACATGCAATGGAAAAGAGAGAAGCAGGAAGCGAGGCTCAATAAATCCTGGGGAAACAAGAAGTTCAAAACGATTAATGACATGACATCAAAGCGAGCAAGAAGCAACTTGGGAAGCATTCAAGAAGTGAGTAATACTACTGTGAAATTTTAATCAGAGAAATATCTAAGAAGATTTTCCAATGGTGTTAGTTTGACACCCCATTATCCCCTCCTAGGATGATGCTTATCTTGTGAAGTTTTGAGCTTACTGAAATGGGCACCACCTACCTGCAGATAAAAAAAGAGAATAGTAAGTTTAGATATATAAAGCATGCATACAAGTTTGCCTTCTGGTCATGGATAACACTTGTCCTCAGTATGGCAAAGAGAATGCAATCATCCCAAGTCTGATCACATACCTATGGACTATACTGTGAAGTGATTTGACCTTCTTTCTCTTTTTCATCTGAACTTTGTTAACCTTTTCTCCCCCACTCCAGTCATTTCTGGATCATACTAAGTACAGGGGCTCTTCACTTCTGCTGGGTGGGTCTTTCCTCTTTCACATATTGTTCCGCACAAGTGAAGAACCTTCAATTGCAAAGTGTATGGGTTTCTTTCATTCTTTCCAGTGGAACCTTTAGAGAGAAGGATATTGCCATCCTTCAGATTTGGAGCATATCACACAACAAATATCCTGGAAGTGACCTGTATTATTCCATAGCTTGTTGGCTCATATTATGTACACCAACAAATGGTTTTGAGTGATTCATCGTGTATGGAACTCCACTGATCTTATGTATGGAAACAAATGTTGTTTTGAGTGAATTCATGTATAGAACTCAACTGCCCGGCCCCACCCCTAACAGCCACCTCAGATAGATCAGATAAACAGTGAGATATTTTGAAATGCTTCCTAGACCAAAATTAGAAGGAATTTTCATCCAATTGATTGTGACTTTGTGTCATTATTCCAGCACATTACACCCACTCAAGGGAACAAAGTCGATATAGAATTGTACATATAGGCATTAGAACCCCCATCCATAACAGGATAAAGGGAAACAATATAAATGCGACCTGTAGGTTTCTAAAACACCAGTCATTTACATGTCCTGATACTTTTAGGGGCCAAACTGGTGAGACATCTTTCATTTCTCCATATCTCAAGCAAAGGAAAATGAAGTTTTCAATTATCTTACAATCATGGGCTGACCTAATAACTTCAGTAGTTTGTAAATAGGGCTGCCAATGGATTAGTTTTGATCCGAAGCGTCTGAATTTAATTCAGAGAAGGCAGAATCAAAATATCTTGATTTAATTAGACTAAAATCTGATATGATTATGACATTACCATTCATAATTGAATAGAAATTGGATATTCCCCAATTTGATCTAACAAATATCAATTTGATACTATCAAATATATATATATATATATCAATTTGATTACATTATATATAATATGTATTATACTATTATAAGCCAAGAATACTATTGTTGTTGTTGCTGTTGTTGTATTAAATCAATTTCAAAAGATATCTCTTAATTTAATTTTTATATACACAAAAATTAATGATTCCCCATTGGCTTAGTTAGTTTGAATGTTGAGTTAACAATCAAAAAGGTTGCCAGTTTAAATCCCACTTATGGCATTGTACTTATTTTAGTAAAGGATAGATATAGCCAAATCAGATTCAAGTGTAATCCAGATCCAATTGGATTTGAACCTGGATCCAATAACTTCAAATCTGACAGAACTCAGATCGAAAATGGATCTTATAGATATATAATTGAATTGAATTTGGATATACCAAGATCCAATTTGTATCTTATTCCTTTACAGTCCTATGGGTAGCCCATATCTACTCTTTCAAATACTATGACTTTCTGCTTGATAGAATAAACATTAATTCACCAAATAGTCATATATTTTAATTTTAATTTACCTACTTAGAAACTTCTACCTTTTCAATCTATTCCTCCAATTTTTTTTGCAAAGTGAAGGAGGAATAAAATATATACGCATTACATACAAATTCTCACAAATCATTACAAGCTTTGACATTATTTTCCATGCAACCGGTTTATGAACTGTAAAGGGGAAAAAACAATACAAGGAAGAAGAAGAAGAAGAAGCCACCAAGCTTTTATTATTATGGTCATAACAAGCAAACACAGATAAAACTGATTGTGCAATACCACCCAACAACAAAAGGTTGGCCTTGTTCCCTTCTGATATCATGATGCCTGAACAATGTCTTAATTGCCCCATATGTATAACTTAGTGCAAATTTCAGAGACAAATGCAATACAAATACTGCAAAATTTGGCCACACCAAGAGTATGTCCAATAAATAGACACCCCCACCATATATCTAAACACATAAGATATGATTAGGTTACTACAAAGAATTCTCCAATTTTCCATCTATTGCTGTAAATGGCAGTAGGACCGGACCGGTTCACTAGATTTCTTTTTTTTAGCTAACAGAAGATATGACCCTCTGCAGAGTGGAATGGTGGAACACAAGCGGACCCCAAGTAGTTAGGATAAGATTCTGTTGAGTTGCGGACAACCAAATTCCCATTCAAATGATTTTCTAATATCCTTCACATTGCCTCCTTAAACTTTTAGTAGTCGGTAATCATGACCAAAAAAAACCCAGAAATATATTTATATATCCAATAACCTAACCCTAAGCCTAACTAGACTCCAAACAAAACAGTGCATTATCATATACTAAAGTTCTTTTGTAGCAATTAATGAGCCAAAATCACTGGCATTACCAAAAATGAGTAGGCCACACACTATTTGAGAAAAAGGACTGGCATAAATGTCTCCAAAATACAGTTCTGTAGGAGTTCTTGCTACTTTGCAAGCCTTTAATCTTCAGGATCATGGAAATTATCTGGAGTGCCATGAAAATCAGTATTGCAAATAACATATACCTTCTTTTTTTGTCTGTATGCAGGCATGCAAGCCATTCTCACTTTTCCACCTATGCAACAAGGACCCTCCATTTTCTGAATTGCCATGTCATATCACAGTGTCACATTGCCAACTTACAAATATATATATATTTAACATACATCTCTTGTTTTCGACTAGTACGTATAAAATACTCATGTGATTTTTCCTGTGCATCAGCATACATTCTTTTTTATATTGCATACTAACATGTCTGCATTACGGTATGCTGAAGTTGTCACCAGACACCCCATATTAGTGTCCCAAAACAAGGGACAGACATGTTGGTGTTAATACATGGCTTCCACCAAGTAGAAATTTTTTATGATGTAAATATTACTCCTAAGATTCAAAGGTCCATATAGGGATAGGAATCACAATCTTAAAAGTAAATTTCAAGAAACCATAGTTTGCCAACTCCCTGAGTTGACTCTTTGACTCCCCTTAGTTGACTCCACTCCTAAGCCTCGTGAGTTTAGCCATGCTGTCAACTCTGAACTATACCTGACTCACTGAGTCAAGTTGCTAAATTTGGACCGATTCATGTGACTCAGTCGAGTCTTGTAAACCTTTAAATAACCCAAAACCAAGTTGGAACACAATAAAAAAACTTCAATTTTATTAGTAGTAGTAGTAGTAGTAGTAGTAGTAGTAGTAGTAGTAGTAGTATTTTGGGCTTTAGTCTCCAACAAATGAGCTCTTAAAGACATTCAAAACCCTAGAAAAAAGAGTAAAGAACTTGGAAGAATGAAGGCTAAAGTGGTAAGAAGAATAGACTTTAAACTTGATTTTTTTTCTGATTAATATGGTCACCCTTATTGTTTTTTTTATACTTATGGTCACCCTTATTGTTCTTTTTATACTTATGGTCACCCTTATTATCCCACAGCTTTTTTTTTTATAAGTTTATTAGCTCACAGCTTCTATCATGTTAAATAGAAATATCCTTCAATTTAACCATATGTGTCGTTACAAGTATATTAAGATCTTATTAATGAGCATTATTTTGGTTCTTCACTACCAAACCATTGTTGCTTTATATGAATAGAATCAAAAAATGGTGTAAGCTTAGGAGAGTTGACCTGATTGAAAAGGCAGGAAGGTATCACAATATAAACTCTTGTAGTTGTTAGGCTGAGGAATAGATGCAGGAAACGATGCAATAAATGGTAGTTATGAAGACATTGTTTCCAGCATCTGTAAAGGTTATGCAAGAAGCAACAACAAAATAGAAAAGTAACTACTTTGTGCGAGCAACAGGTTTATGGTAGTATGATGTTGCAAAAAAACATCATTTATCTTCAAGAGGTTCAAAAAAATGGGTGATCTAATCAGGGTGGTTCTTATGCCACTGGAGTTGTGGATCAATTCCTATCTCCACAGTTTTGAGAGCCATGTCTCTCACCATGAACTGGGATTTTTATCACTTGCAGTGAATTACATTCCATGCCCCTAATGCCTCTTTCTTAGTTATTGATATGCACGTTGAAGGGTCTGACATCTGCATGGAATATGAACATGTTTCCAGCATATGAAATAATTAATGGTAAATGGACTGCAGTTGTTACAGTTGGAAGCAACATCAAGTTACCCAATTCCATTTCAAGACCCGTAAACCACAGACTAGAGCATTTCTTTTGTTGTTTGCTAAGGATCAGATGGCATTCATAACAATGCAGTATATGATCACAGAAAGCAATTCAAAAATCCTTTTCACACTAAAAGGGGAAGAAAATCAAAAAAACACCATTGTGCCAAGTAAGATCTAACATCCTCATCATGATTCGATAATTCCTAGTTGTGTTATACCATCATATGGGGTAAACAAGAAAAGGAAACATAGATTGGTAAAAGAACTCCAAAAAAAAGCTGGAAAAAAAAAATGTTTTTCTGCTTTGAATTACAAATCGTGTAGCCGAAAAAGAAAGAAATTAACAGAGAAATAAAAGGGAAAAAATGCCAATCAAATTTACCCAATTTACAGAATAACAGGAAGGACCCTAATTGACAAATGCCCGCTCCAGAAAACGCCATGATCATTCTCTCCACCAAAGAATTCTGATCAATAGACGGAACTCGAATGCTCTCCAATGCAAAACAGACCCAGCAAGCTAGAGCATAATGAGAAAATAAAATGCCTCCCAAATCAAGAAAAAGTGTCATGTCTGTCTTTAACCTTTGAAATCTGCCGTCTTTTCAAAACTAGAAACCCCACAACAGCAACCTGCAATATCCCAGCGATACCTACAAACAAATAACCGATCTTTTTCCCCATATTGATCTTCTGATTAGGTGTCTTCGTTATGTATCGAGTATCTCGGTGCTGCTCATAATAATCAGGATGTGGAGATTTCGGAGGTTGGGGATGCCAAGAGTGTGGTGATCCAGCCGTGGCATTCCGATTTTCATGGGGGAGTTCAGAACTCGGCGGCTTTGGTGTTGATGGTTGCGGAGGCGGTGGCGATGAGGGAGCCCGAGGTGGTGGAGGTGACAGCGGCGGAGGTGGAGGAGGAGGCGGTGGCGGTAGCGGTGGCGGTGGCGGCGGAGGCGGAGGCGGAGGCGGTGGCGGAGGCGGAGGCGGAGGCGGAGGCGATGGCGGTGGCGGTGGCGGTGGAGGTGGAGGTGGAGGTGGTGGTAGCGGAGGGGGTTGAAGCCCTGGCACAATCGAAGGAGAAGCAATGAGATTGAATTCGTTCTGCGAAAAAGACTCTACAAGCGGAGGAGATATGTTGAGGATAATCTCCAAGACCATGAAAATTAAGGTCAGCAATGGCCGTTCCATGAAGAACCAAGAAGAACAATCTGTCTCAAGGGGAAGTAGAGCCGGGATTATCGTTTTCGTCGGATTTCTGCATCTGGGTTTCGTCGTCCTTGAAAAAACTCCCTTGCTTCAAGCAAATAGAACTAGGGCTTGATTCAGTTTTTGTCTTTTCACATTCCTGAACCTGGGTCTTCTCTCCTTCTGGGTTTTTCGCAGATTGAACGAAATGGGTCTTAAAGGGTTCTAAAATACTAGCGCTATTTCATCATCTTTCATCTGGGTTCCATGAAAAATGCTTCTTTGCGATCTGTTTCATCTCGTCAGAGTCAGGGAGAGATAGACCTGTAAAGAGAGAGAGAAACAGAGAAAAGAGGACACATGACAGAGACGAGAGGAATGAATGACAGGAAAGATGGTCCGCGCGGGCTTCAACGGTTGGCCAAATTTGGGCGAGAGATCGGCAAAAACGCGTCTTCTTATAACGTATTTTGTGTTTCGATGTCGGACAGGCAGACACAGACACACACACACTCTCTCTCTCATTGTGCGTATTGTATGCATGTATAGAAAATGCTATCCATGTAGCCTTATGTAATCCTGGCTTTGTTAATCACAAATTACAAGTGAATAATCACATGGGCCCACATGTATTAGCAAAACAGAGTCATGAAAGGATGCTCTTTCTAGGATTTGGTGTCCAGGACACCAGGGGATGTCATATAGAATAAAATGGATGGGTGATGCATTTTTTGAATATGGAATAAATGAGAAAATCCTCTGTTTCGGGAGCATCGTTCCCCCCTCCCAGGAGATATGCAAAAAATGCACGGGGTTACACCCACCTTTTGAGGGGTGAATGGTGCTCCCGCTGTAGAGGATCTGTCCCCTTAAACAAAACAACCTTTTATGCACCTGCTCGACAACTTTTGGAGTTCTGATACATCAAGTCCTGCTTAATCGACCATAGATGAATAATGTACTTAATAGGGATACGATTCCTTTTTTTTTTTCCACGTCCTGATACGTCAAGCCCCACTAGATTGAAAGCAGAGACGAAGAATGATCAGTTGTTCTGGTTATTGATAGTGACCAAGAGATGCAAAGTGGGGACGTAGGTTATGAGGATCCATTTGTCTTCCTCAATGGCTATAAAGTATAGAGAGAGGGGTCCAATCTATAAAAGATCTAGTATGGTCATTAAAGCCCACACCTTTCAGTGAACTGTAACAACAGTCCACATCCTCAAATAGAGGGTGAGACCATGAGCCTCTCTAGCCCCTCTGGATTTGGTACGAACAAGGCATGATCGAACTGGGTCTGGACAGTGTACCCGATGGACACATCAGCATCCAAAAATCAAAACCATCCCTAAAAAGTGTAAATCATTTTTCTGGCACTGATATGTTCGCCCCATACACCATTTGTTGTTCGCCGCTCAGTGGCTGGTGAGGGAACTGTTAGGAATTTACCTTAACCCAGGATCGTGAAAAACAAAATAAAACAAAATAAAGGTTAAGAAAACAAAGAGAAGAACACTACACTTACGTGGTTCACTCAACTTGGGCTACGTGCATGAAATTGCTACGATTTTTCACTATGATTGAAAATAAAAAGTACAAGCTGATAATCCCAATCATTGCCACCCCACAATATTATATATATAATTAGGGCTATGCCATACAAGTGTAAAATTACCATAATACCCCTATGAAAATGGAAAGGTGCACAGTACAATCAAGCTCCACACTTCCTATCAAGAGCTTGAGAAAGATATTTCTTCTCTCCAGTTTTGATTGGGGCAGGCGAGCTGTCTATTTTACTTATTATTATTATCAGTTAAACACACACCATGTGGGATTAAACACACACACCCCCGATTTTGCTTTCTTTGGTAGAGGGTGGGGAACTCCACAGTTAACACCAAAAAAATACAGAAAAGAAAAGATGGTGACAGCAATTCGATCACAACATACCATGGGTGGATGGTAAACTAGCATTAAGATCAACAGGTTGGTGCCATAAATGTCTTGTAGAAAGAGTGCCTGAAAAGGAAGGGAAGGTTGGGAGAATAGTGAAGTTGGATGCCATAAAGAAAAAGAAGCTTGCAGCTGCGGAGGAAATTACCTTTGTAAGGGAATATCACAAGTACTCATTAAAATGTTGAGAAAACTGTGTAACATCCTTGTAAATGCAACAATAATCAGAATGAAAAAGAAGCAGCGAGGGTACCCAATCAATAAGCACCCTTTGAATCCACTAGAACCCACAGTCTAGCTTGCATTGGCCTGAATTCCCTTATTCACAGATCCAATGGTTTCTAAGAGGGTGTGCCCTTTTAAAATGACAACCCTAATCAGAGTATAATTTCTTATATACCCATGGAACATAAAGGGTATATTTGACACTACTGTGAATCTTGACTTTCCAATTGATGCTTTCAACTTTCTGACAAGGATCACATACCTTCATACAGGCATGGGCACCTTAATATATATATATATATATATATATATATTTTTTTTTTGGGGGGT
>JAOXJP010232670.1:0-10432 GCA_025762735.1 Platanus orientalis | reverse complement strand
GATGGGAGGTGTGCTTAAAAAAAGTGAAGTGCGAATGGTGGCTCTCTTTCAAAATATCACTACAATCAAGAAAAGAAAACTTAAAAAAGAAGAAGAAGAAGAAGAAGAAGGTACTTTGTAATGCATATGGTATTTTCTTTCGGGAGCAAATGTTTTACTCCCAAGTTGTCACTCCGGGATTCTCCGAGAAACAAAGGCTGAGATGTATAAGGTTAAAACCATAAAAACAGTTTTCCACAAAAAAAAAAAAAAAATCATGTGCAAACCTTTGTTTATGGGAGAATGAGGGAGTGGACAATTTAGGAGTATAACATTCTTATTTCTCTTTCTCTTTTTTCCCTCTTGTCTAATAGACACTCTTTGTCCAAATTGACATAAGTAGGGGGGGGGGAATGCTTCACAACAGTATTTGAATTCCAACCCCCATTCTATGCTGAGATTGAATTCATTTCTGGTCAAGTGTGGATCAGCCAAAAAAAAAAGGACCATTTCCATTGAGGGTTTAGGGGGTGTCAATAAGTAAAGAAGAGTCAAGCTTTGCCCAACCTTAGTTCAAGCTTGTCACACAAAGATCAAGCTTGATGAGCCACTAACTATACTATGTTGGCTCAGTCATAAGTAAGAGCTCGGCAGTGCGAGTTGGCCCGGGATGATAGACCCAACCGTAACTCGGGACATGAATTCAAGTTGGTATGACTTACCTTGTAAAACATGGAAGCAGATAAAGTAAGCCTTTAAGCTTCTTATGGATATATCTTGGTATCTTTGAGGAAGATCCTGTCGAGAATCCAATCTCAATATCTTAGCCAAACTAATATGAAAACATAATATTCACCCCAAAAGATGATTTGGAGGAAAAATATTCCCTACAAAACACCCCCGAGACTCTATATAAAGACACCTTACCTCTATCTTAAGGTACACAAATAATTAGACAACAATTTCTATGCTAATTTTGGTTGTAAAAAAGAATCTAACTAAGGCAGTATAGGGGCATTAGTCAGCACCACACCAGTGACTTGCCCTTCACTCTCTTCGTCTGTGCAAGTATTCATAGGACAGCTCTGCCGTCCAACCATCAGAGGGGTGCTTTTTTATGCGCCGTCAAAGCTCATGTGGTAGATATAACTAGTTTAAATAGGCTTAATAACACACACACACACGTACACATATATAGACACACACACTTAGTGAGCCGAGCTTAAAGCTGAGCCTAATGCAGCAACTTAAACTCACTTAGTTAAATGAATTTAATTGGAGGTGGGTGCAACAACTTTGTGAGGCTAAAACAAGGCTCAAGCTTAGATGATGACATGTAACACCCCATATTATCCTTTCACATGTTTAAACAGACCATAAAACGGTTTAGGAACCCATTAGACCAAGCTAGAAGTGTAAGACCCAAATTGGGCCTCGAACCTGTCAAGTTCGAAAGTTATGTTAATTTTACAGTTGGGATACTTTTACGGTCCCATTGACACAAATATCGAGATAATTGAGGGTCATGTCATACATTTATGGAAATATCTATAGGTCTACTTTCTAGAAAAATAAACTGTGTGCAATTAGGAGTTTCTTAGAAAAAGTTATGCCCATTTTACCACGAAGTGTCTATGCTGACAGACTTGAGTATTTGGGGTAACTTCCCGGGCCCACTAACACCAATCCTGAAGGAACTAGGATATGATCCATACCTTGTTAGATGATCCAACTTATTTGAATCGATGCAGGATCGACCTAGGACCTCTCTAGTCTCAGAAAAGTACATGAATAGTGTTGGATCGATTGAAATGACCCATATTACAATTTTTTGAGAAAAAATTGATTTTTTTTCATTTGTTGGAGTGTACCCTCCTAACTTGAACCAAAACCCTAAAAATATCTTAAAGAAACCCTAATTACCTCATTTTACACTAAAAGATAAATAGTTAGAGAAACTTGAGAATTTGGAAGCTAAGTGTGGGAGATCTTCCCTAATTGGGCAAGTTCCTCTTCCAATATTGGAAATATGTTAAAGTAGGCATTTTTCTTCTTATACCTAACCTAAGTAAACATAGATTTCTATTTCTTTTCTTTACCTAAGTCTATGTATTCTAACCATGAAATGCTTTGATTTTTTCTAGAAGAATGAGGGGTTGGCAAAGTCAAATAGATTTTAGAGGAGGATCTTATGCATTGAATGTTTGAGCTTTTGGTGAGTAGATATGTTGTTTATGCTACACTTTCCCTTCCTAGGTTTATAGAAAAGTGTTTCTACTTTATTTTTGCTAAGATTTATGAATTTTAATCTTCATGGGAATGGTTAGTGAGTAGATATACATTTTATGCATACTTTCTTCTCCTGGGATGTTAGATTTGATGGTTGAGATCTTGTATTGGTTAATTCATCTCTATTTTTTCTTGAGTAGATTGAGTTTTTTGATAATAGATCATAGTCCTATGATGTGAGCATAGTAGTGGGTAATTTTCTTATTAGATTTTTTGATTTCTTGGATTATATATTTGTGATCTTGTGAATAGAGTTTTGCGAAAGGGATTGAATGGTCTCTATTTCATGTGATGAAGTTTATAAGCTTGATTCATTTGTGTGTAGGGTGTGAAAAGTTTCTTATGGTGAATATTGAGCTTTCCCTTTGATTTCCTTAATTCTTGCACTCTACATGCTTGATAAAATGTCTCTCATAGATTTTTCATGTTGTTTACATGTTTATAAGATGTTTTTGGATTCTTTGCATGAACTTATTGTACTCTTTAGTGAATTCCATCATATATATATATATATATATATATATGTATTGGCTTATAGCAATCTATGACATTCTATAGATTCCCATGATATGACCTTAGAACTCATGTGTTAATACATTGAACTTTGTATCATTTGGGAGCTCTTGGTGGCATGAGTAGATTGTCCTTAGTGTGGTTTACTTCAATGTTTCTAAAAGGCTTTTCACTTAAACTTTCACATAAGTTTTGAGAAAAATGTGGGCTATTCGGTTATATCATCTGTAGCATTCAACATGAAATGGTTTCATTAGCATGAACATCATATATGCCTGGAGTTGGTATAAACATTTATATTTCTATGTTAGCTTCGGGATTATATATGTGATTTATCTCTTCATTTTTTCGAATTATTTATGGATTAATACACATTGACATCTTTCACATGACATATCTATGAAAAAGTTATTTTACTGATACATGAGTATGAATTTGATATTGGTTTTGGAAATAATGATTTGGAATGATATACCCTTAAGTGGGATAGTGCATGAGTGATGATCGTCATTAGACGAACGGATCAGTGACTGTCATTTGGCGAAGGGACACAAGTTGTCTAGTGATGGCCGCTAATTGGTGAAGGGACACCAGATGTCCAGTGACCGCCATTAAGTGAAAGGGTTATATGCTCGTTCAACGATGACTACTAATTGGCGAAGGGACACTAGTTGTCTAGTGATGACTGCCCTTAGGCGAATGGGCTATACATTTGCCCAGTGATGACTGCTAATTGACAAATGGACACTAGTTGTCAGGTGAGGACCGCCCTTAGGCAAAGAGATTATATACTTGTCTAGTGAGTTTAGGTACCTGATCACCAGGTTACATTAGTAGGTGAAGGTGACCCTAGTGGCCCAACTCTCGGTTTGGTTTTATCGGAACCCCATTTGGGTTACTTGGTTTGAGCTTTAATTTTGATTTATCGGTACCTTTGTTGGATACTTGACGACGGGTAGTATTTAGATTATCATAGATTTAACTTTGTGGCATGTAGTATATCTTCTTACTTTACATGTGTTTATTTATCTACGTATCATATGGTAATTGTGTGATGACATATGACATATAGCTTTAGCATATGCATGTTTGGTCTGTCTTAGCTTGAATTATCGTTTAATTTATCGGAGTATGAACATATTTGATTCTAGTAGAAATACATGCATATTATTGTTGTTACATGTGCTTATGTACTTTGTTTCCTTCTTTTACGTTGGATTCTTCTATAGATGATTATATCATTTTGCTTCTTTTTTGTGTTGTATAAATTACATACCCTTCCGCTAAGCCTGTCAAGCTTACCCCGATTGATACCATCCACAGATGTGTAGGCGTACAACTTGGACTGCACCTTAGAATGAAAGGGAGGTGGTTAGAGATTGGACAACTATACCAGACACTATATCTTAGTTTTTTATTTCAATTTTAGTTTATTTTTCAGAGATGTGACATATTTAGTACTTTGTTTAATTGAGATTGAGCCCTTCATGGAAAAAAATTTGTATATACTTTACGGACAAGGTTTATGTCATTTAATGTTGGATGTTATGAGATGTTTTAGACATGATGCTTATATATTTATGCTGCTCTTATTTGGATTATGTTATCAATATTATTATTCCGGTGCAATTGTGATATATTAGAAATAGATGTGACTTAATAGACAAACTTAAAAGAAAAATCTATTTTTTGGAATGTGATGTGAACAAGTATAAAAGGGTTGATGACCAGTGGTAGAGTCACATAGAAGCAAGGGGGCAGTTGCCCCTCCTCAGTGTGTGAGTACCCTTGTAATAATAATGGGTTGACAAAATATTATGCTTGATTGGAATCAGTTGCCCCCCTTGAGTGTGTGAGTCAGTTGCCCCCTTTAATGTGTGAATACCCCATGATTGGAATAGGTTGCCCCCCCTCCTTTTACCAGAAAATGAGTTCATGTCATCTCTAATTTGACTGAACTGGTACCACTACAGTCTCTACTCAAACTATGACACATCGTTAACCAAAGGGTGCATAATAAAAGGAGCAAAGTAATGAACAAAAACTAAATAAAATAAAATAAATGGATCAAATTTTCAGCCCTGGATGGTGTCCAAGGTGTCAAGTGACTTCATTTGGAATAAAATGGGTGGGAATTTAAACTTTCATCTAACCATTGCCCATTTTATTCCATGTAAAGTCGCCTGGTGTACTGGACTCCAAATCCTAGACATAACATCAATTTCAATTAATAAATATATAAGTACTTATTAATTGTATATTTATTATAATACCCTACATTGACCTAAGTGTATAGGCTCAAACACCCTTCCTCAGGCCACATGTCATGCACTGATTGCTAATGGAGTGGTACCTGTTCAAAGAATCCTTGCCCCAAAATTGGATTAGGTGTGCCCCTTATTGGGTGCCAATAGTGTGCATGTGACTAACAGGTGACACATCACGTTGAAAAAGTGATTTACACTTTTTGGGGGCATTTTTCACTTTTTTGATGATGTGTCACTCTCTTATTGTGAGCGCACCATTGGCATCCATTAAGGGGATGCACATAATCTTTTGGTTTGCCTCCCCTACATGAAAATTCTAGTTCCGTCCCTATTGATGACCCATTCTGAACATGTTAGCCTCCACGTATGAGAAATGGGTTCGGGGACAGGTCATTCCCATGTCACGGATCCGAGCCCGGTCCATTTCATGGCCCGTGGATTTGGGTCGTGACATGACAGGCCAAGCTCTGACCCAAATTCAGCTCATTGACAACCCTGATAACTTGTGTTAGGAGGTAGGGCATGTTAAGGTGTTTTGGTAATACACACAACACCTGATAATCTGTAGGCACGTGTTTTAAGCATTAGTAATAGATGGTAAAAATGTCTAATATCCATTGGACCCAATCTCATCTATATTTTGAAATTCTAACTGGATTAGAGTATGTAAGTCTTTGTTCCTGTCTCGGGTGGCTTGCCTTGAATTGCATAGAAAAAAAGAAAAAGAAAAGAATAGAATAGAAAATCTCACAAGAAAAGGAAAGAAAAGAGTCACAAGAAAAACCAACCTTTCATGGCAAGTAGACAGCTTTAAAATGATTTTTCAAGAAAAAATTTTGTTATGAGAAAACCGTTTCACGGCAACCAGACCTAGGCCAAAAAGGACGAACGAAGGAAAGAAATAAGATATTAAAATATCTTACCCATATCGAGTCATACATGGATCTGACAATCCACATACCTTATTCATGACAATCCACATACCTTATTCATGACAATGTATCCTGTTCCCGTCAACAAAAACTAGACAGGTTCTCAAGTGATTTAGCTGAACAGATCTAAGCACTCCTTAAAATTAAAATTTCCTTCCAAAATGCTGACAACTACCCAACGATTTGAATCATCTCCGGTCTCACTGGAGAGAAATCATGTCAGAAACTAACCGACAATATGCCTAAATTCGATTGGAGAGGTATCACGCCAGTATCTGCCAACGCGGGGCACGATGCCTGCCAATGAATACTTTGATAAATTATAACAAACCGTATATTTATTTACTCCAAAACCCTTATTCTCTTAAACCCAGCAAATGTTCTGTGATGAAAAATCTCTGTACTTCTATAGTATCTATGATAAATTATAAGTTAACACGTGTTGAATTAGGGGTACAATGTCCAAAAAAGTGTTTAATTGAAAAAGTAGAGGGTCAAAAAGAGACATCAAATTAAAAAAAAACACATGCAATCAATAAAACGCATACAGAGGTCTGCGTCAACACGGACAATCATTCTAATCATTTATACTTGTTGTCGAGACACCTTTAATCATGCATCGTGTCAGATAGTGATGGGCAGAAAAACGACTCCCTCCGGTAAATATACTTGATGAGAGGAAAATATTGCAAATACATAAAAATATTACGAAGCAAATGCTACTGACTTTATTTTACAAAAGGAAATATAAAGTACCTTTGTCAGACATGGAGCAGCGTTCAGATACGTACTGGCGTGTTATAGATGTTGATTGAGGTTTTATAAGTCCCCACTCCCTCCCTACTCATCAGTTGTCGGACCGCGTGGCGCTCCTTCTCCAATACCGAGAAACGTCACGGGAATTTTGGGGAAGAACCATTAATATTGTATTAAAATCCCTATCTCCATTTTCAATCCCTGTGGACTTTTTAACAAAAAAAACATAAAAAAACCCCCTGGTCCAGAGGAGCTTATAATATCATCCTGTCTTCCTACATATTTACAGAAAGCCCTCCCTTCGACTTGACGCTCATCCGTTGGTCAAAACGGATTTCCCGCAGGACAAAAATTTACCGCGACCGTGAAGCACCAGGCATTGAGTAACACGTGGTCAAAAAACTGAACCTCCTTATTTTAGTTTGTTTGTATTTATTTAATTATTTATATTAATTTTTTACATTTTTAACACGTGACCTTCGTAAAAATGAGCCACCATCCCAAAGATAAGAGGCTCAAATTTGTTAAAGCCTGGCTTGGTTTTACGCCAATCCAACCCAAATCCGGTCCAAACCTGAAATATATATATATATAAAGAAAAACACAAGAAGCTAGGAATCATATTATACTTTGTTTAAAGTTTTAATAGATTTGATTTTCACCATGTAAATAATTACATACAAGAAAAACTCAATATGTGTATATATATATATATATATATATAGAAATATAAAAGAAAAACACAAGAAGTTAGGAATCATATTATACCTTGTTTAAAGTTTTAATAGATTTGATTTTCACCATTTAAATAATTACATACAAGAAAAACTCAATATATATTAGAGGGGCATCAAAATTCCTTATTTATTATATCATACATCTCAATTTACTAAATATTACATAAACCAAGAGAAAAAACTTAGATTAAAAATTTGGGTTCCATTTCTATAGGAAATTGGAAATGCAATCATTTGAAAACACAACAAAAGCTAAACTTGAATGAGTTGGCCCAATAAAATAATTATGGCTAGGTTCAGGCTTAAGGTATCAAAAAAAAATTGTGTCTGAACCCATAATTATTACAGTGGGTTGGGCCTAGTCCTACCATGACATAGCCTTAGCCTAGCCCATTTTCATTCCTACGAAAAAATTGTTAGTTTAAAACGTAGGTTCCTAAAAAGAGGCATCAGATTAAAAACACATCATGTGTCAACCTATATGCATATTGCATATTACACCATTGGTCACACTCATTTTGGTCATAAATGTTTGCTTCCATTTAGGGATTTATTTTGATTATTTTTAAATTTGCTAATAAAAATGAGATAATTGGTCATGTTTTTGTTCTCTTTAGTAAGCTTACATCCATAGACAGCCTTAGTTGGCAACAGGGACAGTCAACATTGCACACATGTGTTACATGTTAGTGTATCAAAACCTAATGCTGATTTAGCGCAATTGCCAATGTGATTTTGAAAACCACATAATCATCATGACTAAATAATCTATACCAAATGATTGGTAAGACTTAAAGCAACTGGACGACAACTGTAAGGTTCTTATATATGAAGGGGCTCTAGATCCATTGGTTAAATCCCTCTTTATAAAGTTATTTTTAAAGAAACTTTCATTAAACCCCCCCACCCCCCAAAGAAGAAGTTGTTATTTTATATTTATATGATATGTGATTATCTAAACAATTAGTATTTATTTTATATAAATAAAAAACTTGAAAATAAAATGAATAAAACGACTTACTTGACTAAATGAATAGAAAAAGTTATAATCAAAATTGATCAAGGCTAACATTTGACATTATGTCCTCAAGACAAATTTTGTTCATCACAGTAGTGTTTACAAATTTCTGAGACGTTTGTCTCACATAATACAATGATCTACTACACACAAAAGAAGCATTGTCATTTGTGTGCCTAATGAACCAAATTTGTATTGTGCTCTCTCTTTTATAGACACGACAATGCACAACATTGCTTTAATTTTTCTATTGCTTTCGGATCTATGAAATGAAGGAGGGATGAAACATTTATAGATTATTCATGTTTGTTTAAAAAAGACATAAAAATACGACTTATGACTATTCGAATAGATATGAAAGTAAAACGATGCAATTGAATACTCATATTTATATTTGTTTGGAACAGACAAAAAAAAAAAAAAATGAACGATTTAATAATCACATTTATGGCTGTTTGGTTCGGAACAATCACAAGGGTAAAACGTGTGAATAGACATATGTCCCCACAAGTTAACTGTTTTTGGGAGAAATAAAAATAAAAATAATAAATTATTTTATTTTTTCTCATTGATATAACCCAACCCAGTACAACACACGTGTGTTTGTTTGGGCTTGGCCCATGCTGGTTAAGTCTTTCCCTTTCTACAAAACTGTGATGTTCCTTGGGGTCCAAGTTTTTGTCTAAGACTATTGTATATAAACTTTCAAACTTTTATGAATTAACCAATGCGTGACTATTCAAGTTTTATACTATTTAACTAGTGTTCAACTAGGCTCTTTTAGAGATAATTTTTTATTTACTCATTAAGGGTTTTAAGCAATCAATCATACAATGTTAATCTCCTCATTGAGGTGTACACAAACTTATGTGGACCCATCTTAAACAACTTGTGAGTCCCACTTTATTTTGGCTCAAAGATGACCAAACAATCAAATTTCAAAATATGAACATAATAAAAAACATATCTAGCAAAAGTAACATATTGGGGATGTGTTTGGTTGTCACTTGGAATGAACTCATTTCATTTTGGTTTACCATAGTACCTTAGTGCATACATGTCCCAATGAAATGAATTGATTTACATTCATCACCAAAATATGAATGATGACATAAATAATTTTAGTTTATAAGAAACCTAATTTGACTTCATTTCTATTTTTAACTAATAATACAATAATAATCTAAATGAGTTCATTTTAAACCATCACCCTATGATTTCAAATGCCATGGGAATCTAAAATGACTTGATTTCTTACGGGTAGCAACCAAACATGGCCTAAAGACATGGTAGGCAAGTACCTGCAAATTTATTAAATTGCCTTTTGTTAGGTATACATGTGTTGGATTTATACTTGCATGATATATTTTCAATCAAATTGGAGATAATATGAACCTCGGAAGAATAAGCTACAGGGATCGGATTGGTCTCTTTAACTACTCTCTACATCTTTTTTGGTAACTACTAGTTGCTCTCACAATCATCTCCATTTCACATGACACAATACTTGACGATGGACCTGTGGGGGCGACAAATATTTACACAATCACCTATGAAATACTGCCAATAATTCTTGAACCTACCCCCCTCTCTCTCTTGAAGGGGAGATACCTCGTCCTTCCGTCTCTCTTCGAGAGGTGTTGAGTAGGATAGAAGAGTTTGTTTATAAAAATACAATATTTACCAAATATAATAAAATTGTGTCACCTGCGATTTGGGATTCCGGTGCTTCTCTCCATTTCAAGTGGAGATGACTCAAACTCTCATTCAAGAAAATAAATGGTGGGGTCGCAATTTTGTCAAGCGTTTTGTTCTAAAAAGGCGTGGCCACAAATTGGGGCTGATATCCTCTACGCTACCCCCCTTGTGAGGCACTCAAGGGCCACAAGAGAAAGGGGGGACTCAATTTACTTTTTGGAGGTGATGTGACATCCCAAAAAG
>JAOXJP010232669.1:0-10432 GCA_025762735.1 Platanus orientalis | reverse complement strand
CTCCAATAAAGGTAGTTAAGCTACCGGTGTCTCCAACGGAGGTAGTTAAGCTTCCGGTGTCTCCGGGGGAAGCAAAACAAGAACAATTATAAGTATGAATGCAAATAAATGCTAAGTAAAACAAATATTACCACGAGTTGGTTGATGTTTCTAGATGCTTAAAGTGGGGAGCTCCTTGTTGAACTAGTTTGCCTTAGCTACCCACAAGCTTTAAGTATTTGGCTCTAGTGCTCCATGAGCTCAGCTAAATGTAAGTTTCCTCTAGGAAATGACTCACCACAAGTTCTCCTCAATAATAGTAGAATGGTATTCAAGAGGAGAGAAAGAAAGAGTGAATCTAGTGTAAGATGTTAACTGTTCAAGTTCAAAACTAGTGGGGGCAATGGTATTTTTCATAATGGGGGATGCTCTCAATATAATAATCTTTGGAGCTCTCTCTAAAGCAGCTTAGAGTGTTGGTGTTCTTTACCCTAATAGGAAAAGTTCCATTTTATAGAGGTGAGGAGCACCCAAGGCCTTTAGATTTGAATTTTTTATAACAAAAAACATTTTGGAGCCTTAAATTTTGCAAAACAAAGTTAAAATTTTGAAAAACTCTCCTTAAAATTTGTGTTTCAATTTTGTTCCAAAATTTCCCTAGCAATTGATTGCAGGAGATTACAGCTCACAATCAGGCTTGCAATCGATTACCTGATCCCAAATCTATTTTGAGTCTGGGGATTTTGGTCTAAATCGGTTTTGCAACTAATTGCGGCTTATGAGTTTTGGCCACAGGAATCTTAGTCTGCTCCTAGATTTTGCTCGCAATTGATTGTGAGATTCGCAATTGATTGCACCAAAATCAATTGCTTGATTTGCAATTGATTGTGACTCCTAGATTTTTAGCACTTACTTTTAGGCACTGTAGGGAGTTTGTCCTTGGGCCTTTTTCCTTTAGGTCTTGTAAAAGGCCTAACACCATGTCTACATTGATTTTAAGGTACTAAAATGATATGCAATGCATGCTATATACATTTTTTGGTGTGGCAAATCCAGGGTAGTTTCCGGTCTTTTATTCAGGCTTTGGTCCTTCTTATCTTCATGTCTTGAACTTGTGAGAGCATAGGACACTTACAAAACACATATCACTACATATTTGACCATGGGATTGACATACATCAACAATATTTTTTATAGTAAAAAATTTCTTGGAATATCAACTAAGGGGGAGAGTTGCATTCATTATAAAATCATTCTTTATGTGATGTGATGTGTGTTCTATAGAAAAATTTTTATGGACTAACTGCACATGTGCTAAATTATAATTTTTTTGGACAAAAAATTGTGGTTAATAGTAATATTTTTAAAGTGTCACTCATGTATAAGAATTGACAGCTTTCTTTTCCAAGAAAGGTCTTTTATTTTGATGTAACACAGGTCAATAAATCATATCTTGAGAAAGGGGCTAAGCTTTGTCAACTCATGACAAAAAGGGAGAGAAGATATGTAGACAATATGTACTAGGTTTTTATTTGTAAATTTTTATATTTTAAAGTTTTATTATGAAATTGACAAAGGGGGAGATTGTTAAGTATTTTATAGTTTGTCGATCCCATTCTAAAATTGTACATGTAATGAGTGGTCTTAATATTGGACAATACATGTAATGTAAAATATTATGTGAATCTAAATCAAGTCTAGGAATGTGCTACACATCATAAGTCAATGCTGAAAGACCACCAAGAAACAAGAGACCGAAGAAAGATTGAAGATCATGAGAAGTCTCAAGCTCCAAGGACATATAGCCTCAAGAAGCCAACTGTAATTTTCAAAGTTAAATCCAAAGGTAAATGTTGGTAAGTGGTAACATTTGGTGCTTGGGTATGGACCAATGGATTTATCGAAATCCTAATAATTGCCCAAAAAGGTTGTATCAATGATGGTCCAAATTAGAAAAACTTAAGTAAAATAAAAAAAGGTGCTAAAAAGTAAAAATGACCCAACTTAAAACGGCCATAATCTTGGATCCTGATGTCTGCTTAGGGCTCATAAGTACTCAAAAGGAGAATCTCGATGAGCTCTTTTTAAAAATAGAAAGATCTCTTATTTGAGATTCTTATAACGTCTAGTTTTTTTTACTATTTTAATAGATCCATCGGAGAATCCTTTGAGTTAGTTTTTCTAATCTATAAATAGGGGACTAAATCCCAATGATTTAATAACTTGAAGGAGTGATTTCTAAGTCAAAGTGTATATCCTATGAGCATACGAGTAATATATGTCTGGCCATAAACCTTAGATATTGTTCATATAGTTACATCTTAACCACAGATATGCAAGAGCTTCTTGTATCAATAGTTATGTCGCTTGAAGCTACGGAGTGAGCACAATAGTCAAACCAGTCTACAAAAATACAAATCAAGAAAGAAAGAGTTCTTACACATCCTTCATATGCATCCTTCAGCAGAATTACTGGAGAGATGAATCATTGTAAACATGTCGGACCTAAGTGTGGAGTTTAACGGAGTCACTAGATGAAGCGGGCCTATCAGAGTCACTACGGTTGCACTTACGAGGCGTGTGGTGTTCATGTGGATAACTCATAAGTAAATTCAGGCTTTTGATCATTTGTCCTATAATAATTTTAGGGTAATATTAAAATAAATTATTGATTAAAAAGTAGATGTAGGCTCGGAGAGTGTTGAACCACTATAAAATCTTTGTGTTTTGGTGTGATTCTTTATTTAAATCATTTATTTATTTTATGAAAATTAAAGTTCACTAATTAATTTGTTTAAGTTATAAATTCTGTTGCAAAGTTAAATTGAATCTTATGTAAATTAAAAGGTTAGACTTAATAGTTAAATAATTTTAAATTGAGGCTGGATCCTATTCAGCCCCCTCTAAGATCTTCGGATGCCAAAATCTTGTGATTTCACTGGGGACCAAGTCTACTATGTGTTTGACTATGGCCATTTTCATGTCTCCTCTAGGTCCAAGCCCTAGGGTTCACCCACAGGAGCCTTTGCTAAACATTCTAGAACACTCGCATGGGTTGCCTAGGGATGTCCCAAGGAAAAACCTCCTTACTGCATCTCTTGTAGATCATGAGTTCATTTGTTGATCCTCTATTTATAAGGTATGGGGCCTTCACCCTAAAAAATGAGTTTCCCAGCCTTTCCTTGACATGGTGTTTATCAATAGTACCTATGGTGATTTTTTTCTTTCTAGACTTTGTCATTAAACACTTTTCCCAAATCTATTTTTGGCCAAGGACCATTCCTTAGGCCATCCCTCCGGTTTTTTCCATCCTTGAGACCAATTGAGGCCATGTTTAGTGGTACTATATGTGGCCGAAAATGGAACAATATCTATCCCCATTCAATCTTTGTTCTTTTCAAGGAATTTCAGAATTCCCTTATTTATGTTTTCTTGAATGGTGTTATGGAACACTACACAATTTGAAGTGGAGTGGGTTTTTGACCCATGCCATTTGTAGTATTCTTCTTTTTTTTTATCTCATTAGATGATGGCATTTAATGCCCATTAGTTAGCCTAATGAACTTGGTAGCCAATAGGTAATCAAAGATCTAGCTGGCTTTTCAAATGTTAAAGAAATATTGTACTAACCCTTTCCTCCTTACTGGTTAAGATAATCGCGACAACCCCTTTTCTCTGTAGGACTGGGAAAACGCATGGCTTCTTTCTATCACCTCAGCCACATTAATCTCATAATTTGGATCAGTCCTAACAGACGAGTTACACTTTTGGAACTCTTCTTTTGGAAGTTGCTCATACCTAGTGGTCCTTTCTGAGAGTTCTAATAGAGGTCTGTGAACTCCACTCCTTCAAACCTCTTCTAGAGCTCTATCTTAAGGCCATTCATGGTGAGCCACACGAAACATCTAGGCACTTATTCTTAGCCCGTTTGAATCTGACAATGTACCTTTCTATAATTTTTCTTGGCAACTACCTTAGCTGAGATAGGTCGATCGTGACCTCTAGCTTACTTCTAAAGAACTGAGTGTGAAACTATTCCTTCATTTCCTACCACAAGCAAATAAAATCAGGAGGTAAGTTAATATACCAGACAAATATTGTGCTGGTCAATGAATTTCCAAATAGCCTCATCTTCAAAAATCATTGCCAAAATGGCTAACATGTTCAATGGTGGATTAATCCAACAACAACAATAAACAGCCTTATCCCAACTATTTGGGGTCGGCTACATGAATCCTACTCCAATGGATTGATCCAGTTCCCTAAAAAACCAAAAGAACTCAGGGATTATATATCCCCTAGGGAATTCATATAGTTGGTCAACCCAATCCGGTTATGGCTTCTTATACATTGGTCTAGCCATCCTACGAGCCCAATTATGCCCCTTGTGTTTATGAATTAGGTTGATAATCTCATCTTGGACAAGAGGCCTATCATTTCCTATTGGCTCAAGGTCTTATGGTCCATACTATTGACCATATTGGGGTCTCTAGGCTTCTTGATCCACAGGCTGCCAAGGGGGGATTTGTCCATATGGTGGAGGATTTAGTGGTTGCCCCTGAGTCCACCTAGATGTGGAATGTGTTGTTGGTTGTTACACACAAATGGTTTGGCATTATGTGTGGTAAACCATTTCTCCTTGGACCTAGTTGTCCATTATTACTCCTGATGTTGTATAGGTCATTACTTCAAATGAAGAAAGGCCTTGGGCCATTATCCCTCTCTTGAGAAGGTGACCTACTGCCCTGGCTACCATTTCTTTCAGCCGGAGTATCTAGGATACAATTGATGGCCTCATTTTAGAGGTTCAAACTGTCCCTAACTTCCCTGAGATTCTTGGCAATCTCCCCTTGGGCCTAAAATCCGTCGGTGAAAATTGTTCACAGTTCTTGATTCAAGCCATTAGTGCCATCAATAGCATTGATTATGGATTCTAGGGTCACTTCTCGTGATGAAGCTACCTGATGAGGCTCTCCCTTGGCATCATTTTCTTGTTAGTGTTTTGAGTTATCGCTCATAACTACCTCATTTTGTTTATTTAGTGGCATGCATTAAACAATCCCATTGGGCATGCCAAAAAAGGTGTTGGCTGGAAATTTGTGATTATGGGCATGCCAGTGCCACATATGAACAAGATTACTTTCCACCTATGACCCCAAGTGCCAAGTTAGATTGCCGGTAAACCAAAAGGTCATCTCTTTGGTTTGTCTGGTTGGCCACCTAGTAGATGATTCATGAGATTGAAGAGGGGTGGGGTTCTTTCCTCAACAAGTCCTTTCTTCCTTGGTAAACAAGGACTTCAAACACAAATGCTAATAACAACGATGCAATAATAGACACACACAAATTTGCAAAGAAATGAATGTATAGAAAATAGAGTGTAAACTTACAGAGAAATAAATCATATGTTTGTGAAGAACCATATACTAATAACAATACTAGAGGAGTTAGACCTTAAGACTAATGAGCAATCTGAAGTTTAAAAATGATGCAATGAAACTAATAGCAATTAGAACTTGAAAGTGATTGATTTGGTTGTGTTGGCGAAGGCCCTTTCCATGGTGCCCCCTCCATTCTTTTGTAGGCATTTTTCAATGGTTGGGGTAGTTACTTCATGAAGCAGTAGTCACGTTCCTATTCACCACTTCCATCATGTGAGTGATAACTGTTGATTTAGTTACAAAACTTCCTATCGAAAATTGTGAGGATCCCACTATTCCACTGACTTTGTCATCCAAGTCATTTTTCTGACTGGATTCTTCATCCTTCGGTTGCCACCTATGCTTACCACTTTGGGTAATAACAGTTGGTGGCAACTATATATAAAATTTAGTAACTAGAAGAGTGGTCTCCATCACTTGGACAATTTTTGGTCCCAGAGAACTTGTAGTTAGAGAGTAGAGTTGTTGAATGTATTTAATTTATTTGAGGAGTGGGATGTTGGATGGATCTCAAATTATTACTAAAATAGATTTGAGAAGTGAGTATCATTAGATTTGGATGAAGTCAGGTGATGAGTGGAAAACAACCTTAAAGTCCAAGGGGGTCTATGTGATTGGATGCTATATGCCTTCAGTCGAATGCACCAAGTACATTTATGAAACTACTGAGCCTAGTACTTAGGCCCTTCATTGGTCATTTGTAGTCATCTATTTTGATGACATATTAATATATTCACAATGAAAATAAACATGTAGGGCATTAAGATTGGTGCTTAAGGTAAATGAAATGTATATTGATCTCAAGAAATATAACTTCATGTCCAACATCCTTATAGCATCGAGTTACGTTGTGAGTGGGCGAGCATTTGTATCAATAAAGATAATGTGAGGGTTATTTAAAGAATGGCTTGTGCCAAAGATTGTTAATAAAGTGTGTAATTCTCATTTGTTAGCTACATTTTATTGTCATTTTGTGATGAATTACAACACCTTAATCTCATTCATAACTGAATGGATAAGATGGGAAAATTTGAGGTTTACATAGTTATTCTTTTCCTAATTATAAGTGAATTTTTCTTCCTTCTTAATTGAGGGAGAAGCTCATCACATAGAGGAGTTGTATTTGCCATAATTACTTGTTTGATGTTTGGGATGGTGAATGTTCTCTATTCAGTCATATAGTTTCTCTCTCTCTCTGTCTCTATATATATATATATATATATATAGCCATTACATCATTCTCACAAGTACCAGCACTAGATAATCACTACTTGTCAAGACTGTATATATATATATATATATATATATATATATATGTCATGTATCTCTCTTAATTTCTAGATGATTAAACAAATTTTATCATGGGGTACACGGTAAATTGATTTTGAATCTTGCCTCTCAGTCAATGAGGTATCTCATTCTAAATTGAGTCGTGCATTCTTCCCTTATATTGATGACTGGTGGCTATGTCAACTGGGTATGAATGGAGGGTTTAGGTTGCTAGACGTGAAATGATCAATGGTTAGATGTTAAAAAAACTTTGAAATGTGTCATTCAAGACAATTTTACTGTTTATTAAAGTTTCTTTTAGTTTCAAAAGAGTATTTCAAAAATAAAAAAATAAAAATTGCATGAGATGCTCACCTACCAAACCTGAACTTTTATTCATTTTCTTCTTTTTGGTTGAGTACTATATATCTTGTTGGCAAGGATTTTCAACCGCACTAGTGAGAATACTTTGGGATGTGCCAAATCAATATCTTAAACAAATAGTGATACAATATGCATTTAATGTTCATACGGATGGATGTTGATGTCATTAGAGACATGAGGGCGAAATTCAACTTGCACGAATAGAAAAGCGCCATAGTGAGTACTCTCTAATAGGTGACACGTGGAATACAAAATTACTCCACATGGCACAAAATACATTCTAACAAATAGAAGTACTAGAAATGTGACATTGGCATATTACTCGTTCGGATGAAAATGTCAAAAGCCTTCAAAATACTCCTAGAAGAACTACACAACATTTGACATGTTGCAAAAATGAAAAATGAACCCCACAACATGTGTCAACATCATATGCAATCTAACTCATGCGAGTTAAAATCCAATCGTGCCAGTGAAAAGTACGGAATGATAGAACTGATGATGCCTGCCATTTTGCAACCCTTGCGAGTCAATGACATGTGTCTAACACTCATAGGGAAGCCTAGAGATGCAAAGTTTGATTCAAATACTCCAACTCTTCATACAAAAGAAACTGTTAAATGCAAATAATGATCAATGAAGTAGGATAGAATCCAATCACTTGAAACTTATCATCATGCTCGTGCACTTCATAATATGCCAAGCATCAGTAAATTCAAAGTACAGACCACAATACCATAACACCACTTCCTAATGGATCAACTTCTCCTTGCAGAGGAACATTGAGGAGCTCCACGTTGACTTTGCGATAAAACATATTTGGCGACAAGATTTTGATAGCCTAAAAAAGCCATGCTTATACTCACCCAAATTTGTTTATTATTGGACACAAGTGTCTATAGGTATATTGAAAATAAACTCATGCAGCCTGGGGTGGTTTGATTTCAAAGGCTTTATAGTGACTAGGAATGTAGGACTCGCAAGATCCAAGCCGGCTCTTCAAACATAATACCATGTTCTTGATATCAGTACCGTGGTCTTGAGATCAACAAGTAGGTCAATCCATAGCTTGTGATGGTTCAAAATACCTATGGTTCACATTTGCAGTTGTTGACACCATTCCCAACTAAATTAGTACTAGCAGCTGTATACATAAAGGAAGAAGATAAAATAATAATAATAATAATAATAATAATAAATTGAGGCTTAAAAAAAAGAACATCTAAACCCAACCATTAGTTGTTTGGTATTAGGGCTGTCAATCAGGCTAGGCTGGGCCGGGCAAGGGTCAACCCGAGCCCAAACTCAGCCCGATCCCCTCTGCCCAAGCCCGGCCCATTGTATTTATTTGGGCTTTGGTCCGAGTTTGGGCAGCCCAAAATGGAGCGGAGATGTATAAATACAAAAATGTTATGCCCATATACTTAGCTAGGTAAGATTTAAATAATATTTGATTTAGTTTCTATCCTTATCTTTATAATTTATCTATTTAAACCTCTTACTAATAGAGACAAAATATGTACAATTCTTCAATGAATGAGAATCCTATTTATCTTAAACTTCTTCACCGATGTGCATGATGTTTTCTTAATCTAGCTCTACAATTATCAACATGGTCTTAACTAATGCGGGTTCAGGCCTGAGATTTTCTTGGTTGACCCAACCTAGTCAGTCATGCATGTGCTTATGTTACCTCCCAAATGGGCAAAGCTCAACTCAGCTTTCCTTTACAGCCTTACTCTTTTTACAAACGGTAGTAGATCATACAGTTTCATACATTACTTTAAAAACAAGTAATCAAAACCAAAATAAACACTAATAATAAATACACATCTGAGACATGTAAGATGTAACAAAAAGAAAATGAGAAAAAAAAGAAGAAAAAGAGGCTACCACAAACCTATTTTATACTTTCGGGTCTCTGCAAGCCACCGAGAGTATCAACTTTTGGATGACATCTTCCTCTGGTAAATCGTTGATCCGATTGATATATTCATACAAAAAGTTTTGTTTCCCCCAAAATGATAAAAACTCAGTGGATTCCATGATATTGGTCTTGTTCAAGGAAACGTTTAAGAAGGTTTCACATTGAAATGATTGAAGAGAGAATGCAAAACCTTGGAATTTATAAAGAAAATGGAGTGGATGACCTTATCGAGGAAAAACTGCATTGCTAACAATTGGAAGGGTCACTTTGGACAATAACAAGCGGAATCATATTCCTTGTATTTTCATCAAACAGAAAACACGTAGAATCATATTCCTTGTATTTCCACCAACCACCATTAATATTTTTTTATGATTCTTTCTTATCCTAAAATTCGTTCTTATCCCCTAAATTTATAAATCTTATTTATTGAACCTTAGGACATCAACATGTATTTTCACCGAAACACGTGGAATCATATTCCTTGTATTTTCACTAACCACCATTATTTATTTATTTTTTATAAATTTTCTTTTCCTAACACGCTTTGACAATAACACATGGAACACCTTTTCTCTAATTTCTAATTATTTTCTTATAATTATCCTTCTTAAGGCATATGTGGTAACCTCTATATCAGTATTTGCTGAAAATTAGTGATCACAAGAAACCATTATGCCCCTTTTGGCATTACACTAGCCTCCCATAAGTATCTTATCAGATGGAGTCATGGTGTTAATTGCAAGTGTAAAACTATAGCATCACTCTCAAATACACTAATTATTTACTTATTGTTAATTTTTTTATTATAACTATTGCACCTTTTAATCATATATAAAATTTTAAAATGAAGTCTATAAATAGCCATTATGTCCTTTTAAAATTATGCATCACTCCTAAATAGCCATTATTTTACATTTGTCACATATAATTCTTTTTTATCTCTAATTTTTATTTTTTATTTTTCATGTAAACATGTAAATATTTATGCATATTTTCATTTGAAACCCATGCTTGTGAAGCTCATGTTCCTCACATCAAGCTTATGCCTCCCATTATAGGCAAGTGAAATGATTCATGTCAGGCCTTAGTGTTTGAACACTCATTAAAAACCTTTCTTATGAGTTAATTTCCCATCATTTTTTTTCTTAAAAGGAAAATAGATGTGTTTATCCTTCCTAATAAAGTTATAAGTTGCAAGACTTTTAGCTACTCAACTTCTTAGAACTCTAAGATAGGGCTATAAATGACTTGGATATCTAATCTGTATTTGATTCCTATTCACTTTGCTTAAGAGAATATGGATCCATGTGTATCCACTTTGATTATTTATTCTTTCTTTTTTATATAGAAAAAAATCCATTTATAAATGGATCGAAAATGGATCTATATTGATTTGTTCCAACTAATTATCCATATATATATATATATA
>JAOXJP010232668.1:0-10432 GCA_025762735.1 Platanus orientalis | reverse complement strand
CGAGTGGAAGCCTTTAGAGAAGCGAGTAGAAACGTCTGGAGAATCGACTGAGAAGCGATCCAAGAAACAATATTGTATTTTATTTGATGTAAATCCTATGTTGTTAGTATTGAATAAATTATTATCTATGAGATTTAGTAATAATTTTGTAGGATAAAAAAAAATTTAGTATTGAATTTATTGTTTATATTCTTTTATTCCAATTCAATAAAATGATTCAAATATGATGGTTTTTATACAAAGGTCTTATATAGTCTAACTCTAAGATGTAAGAAATCTACAAAAAAATTCGTCTGTATGGAAAAATCTATGGTATAGTTGGCATACTAATAACAAATGGTTTGCATATTGATTTATATGTCATGATTCTTTGTATTTACATAGTATAGCTTTAGCTTTTAGGTTTTTTTTTTGGTACTTTCTTTAAGTTTATTCACTTTATTGTATTGTATTTGAGATTATTGATTATAATTTACAGTTGTTTACTTTATTATCGTTTTTTGCTTTATTATCGTTTTTTGCTTCTCGCTTCCCAAAGATTTTGAGCCTTGCTTCCCGCTCCTCACTTTCACATTACTTCTTGCTTTCGCTTCTCACTTTGGTAACTATGGTTGAAACATCTTAAGTCTTATCTTGGTAGAGGATTATTCCTTCACAAGAATGGCATTTGTATGTAGAAGGTTATACTGATGCTGATGCTGATGTAGATTAGGCCAGATCAGTTAAAAGTCGACAATCTAAGTCTGTGTTTGCACTCTTATTGGCTGAAAATTTGATTATATGTAGGAGCAAGAAACAATTAGTGGTTGCAAGATTTAATGCCAAAGTAGAGTTATGGGCCATGACTCATGGAGCTTGGAATTTATGTTTAAAGATCCTATTGAGAGAGATAGGGTTTCCAATTAATTAGAGATGAAATTGCATTGTGATAGTAAGACTACCATGAGTATTGCAGATAACCCAGTTTAGCATGATAAGATGAAGCATATCGAGGTAGACCAACATGTCATTCAAGAAAAGTGGCATCTAAAGTCACTAGTCTTCCATTTGTTAGAACAGAAGATTAACTTGCTGATGTTCCCACCAAGGCAGTAGGCTTTTGATTGGCATCATGATATTATGGGCAAGTTGGGCATGGTTTGATATTTATGCCCTGCTCGAGTGTTGATGTATTTGATCCTAGAATGGATCTCCCTTCAATCAGTTGTGGACTTAGATAATTCAATACTTTAAAAGCCAAACTGCCTGACCTGCGAACCACTCTTAAAAGGTTTGGGCCGACCATAAAGGCTGTATATACATTGAAACTGGATTGGACCATTCAGCCAGTTGGTTGAACCATCCAAACTGGTCAACCTGACCAGATAAACTACCAAACCAGGCCATTTTCTTTTTTACTGGTATTTTAATTTTTAGATCAGCTGAATCACCAATATGAATACAGCTAGTTGGTAGTCGCCCTGCCAGTCCAACTGGGTTGTCCCAACCCACCCCCTGGCAGGGTTGACCTTGGGTTCAGGTTCTTAAACATTTAGATAACCAATATGAATACAGCTAGTTCCAGTGAAACTCTTGTTTTTTAATTTTATTTACCTGAGAGTTGATGCTGATTCTATTTTCCAGATTATTGACAGAAGATCCTAATCAGAGACTTGGAGCTAAAGGAGCATCAGAGGTAATCTTGGCTATTGATTTCTGGAACTAGATAGATTTAAATGTTGAACCATGTATGTCATCTTTCAGTTCCTCCTGACATAGGATTAGAAATAAGCTGAAAACAAAACTAATGATCCAGGTGAAGCAACACGTGTTCTTCAAAGACATCAACTGGGATACACTTGCCAGGCAGAAGGTGACACTGTATTTAGCTTGCTCATTTCTCCATTTTTGTTCTCTTCTCGTGCACCACCATTTATCAGATATTTTTTAAAGTCATCTCCTTTCTTTTCTTTTTTCTTAAAAAAATACTGAAGTCATCTGAGTTTCCACTGCTACCACAGGCTGCATTTGTTCCCACTTCAGAGAGTGCACTTGATACAAGCTACTTCACAAGCCGATACTCTTGGAATCCCTCGGATGATCATGTCTATGAAGCCAGTGAATTTGAGGATTCCAGTGACAGTGTTAGCTTAAGTCGCAGCAGCAGTTGCCTAAGCAATCACCAGGAAGAACTGGTACTGAACTTTATAAACTGACCAAATCTCATGTTTTAAGAAAAGAAGGACCTGATGAATTCAATTAGACTCCAGAAAACAATAAAATTGTAGCAGTTTTCCTTTCATTATTATGTGAACCTAACTTTTTTGGGGGCAACATTGATTATAAACAGGGGGAGGAACATGGGGGTCTTGCTGAGTTCGAGTCTAGCTCATCTTTCAATTACTCATTTAGTAATTTCTCATTTAAGGTATGTGGATTCTTAATTTTGTTTGAGTTGGAAAGTCTTATGAGGATTCTGAGTTGGTTTAGGTATTAGCTGAACACAGATAAAGTGGTGTTATTTTTTAAGAAACATGAATGGCCTGGTTGACTGCAGTAGATTTCTTGGAAGACTGTGTCAAGAAACCTTTCTAGAGCACCTTTTTCTCAATTCCACAAAAAGGAAGTTGACTCTTCTAAATACCTCGGAGTGAACTTAAAGTTATTATTATTATAGAAAATTTAAAAGGGGGATGTGTGTTTGTGATGCAGGACAGCCTAAGGGCTGTTAGTTCCTACAGGTAATGGACCTACGTTATGGCTTAATCAGAGGTCTAGGACTGCACACAGACCAATTAAAATCCCTACAAATACAGCACTGCCCAAACTAACAGAAAGTCAGGTTAGTCGTATGCTATTAAGCACTGGTGGGGGTTATCCAATCAGCCTGAAATTTGAGAGTACCAATCTGCAGTAGAGTTTATTCTCCACAGAATTTCAGATTATACTTCAGCCTCTAAGAAATCAGGTTGCTTTGACATCTGACCACAGAGCAGAATATTAAACTCAGATAAATAAGAAATTTAACTTATCTGAGAATTTGAAGAACAACGAATCGTAGCAGTGCCTTGAACATATCCTTCCACATGCCCAGCAATATTGAAGTGTTTATGTCAATCCAAAGAAATAAAGAGAAACGAAGAATAAGATAGAAGAAATTAGGAGATAACCTCACCAGCACCAACCGATTGGACTATTAATAGCACCAACTACTAATAGGTTCTTACAGCACCAACTGGAAGAAAATATGAAGATAACTTCGCTAATGTTTCAATAAAAATTCCAGTCTCTTTTATTTCATACATATGGTGTTTCTTTAATAGAGATACATTAGGGTTTTTGCATCCAAACAAAGATAGCAACTAATATTCTCTAGTTGCTAAAACCTTCTAACCCTAATAAGTCCCTAAAGTCAACTTGACCTAAGATAAGGACAAATTAGTAATATCTTCTTTTATTTGTTAAACTCTTAAATAAAAGAATCTACTAAACAAAACAATATCCCCGTTACATACTAATACCGCTTTAGTAATTTTGTTATAACTCCCAAATCACATCAGATTTGTGGGATCTTGGTTTCATTTAAAAAGTAATTGAATAAGCTTTCTAATGGACCAAAAGGCAAGTTTTGACCTTTGAAAATTAGGGCTAAAAGTGAGTACGGGATTACAACTTTTTGTAAATAAAACATAATAAACCTAAAAATTAAACTCAAGTGGATCCTCACATATTCATTCATGATCATCTAATCTCCTTTTGATGATAGGCTCATGCATTAGTTTGACTTTGGAGATTGATGTACTCAAATGCAAGTGTAAGAGATTAGCTTGTTGGTTTACATCTGTTGTGTGATTTGATGGCTTACGTCACAGAAACTAACAAATGCTAGGAAGATTTGGGTACTTCCTCCACCAGATCTTAAGATGCATCAGAGTTTTGATATGCAACCTAACCAATAACCTTTGCAGTAGTGGAATTGGAAAATAAATGAAGTTCTTGTTATAACCTACTTTTTAAAGAACAGTTGTCGGTCTTGCCATGGTTACTTCGCATTTTCTTTATTCATAATCTTCTGTCATGGAGCATTTTTCTCACTGATTTTCTACATATGTTGATCAGAATCTTTCCCAGCTTGCGTCAATCAACTATGACTTGCTTACCAAGGGTTTGAAGGATGAGCCCCCTACAAACTTTGATGCATAAAATCGTGATAATCTCTGTCAAGAAACAGAGATGGGCATGCAGGGGTGGGATTTGACTTCTAGTCGACGTGGGAACCGGTGGGACTCCATTCACCTCAACGATTGCTTTGTACAGTCTGTAAATGTAAGATATTTAGCATAATTTTGTACCTTTCATATTTTGTTCATTTCATGCACTGTTTTCTAATATTTCCCAATTCTTACTCATGCAGAGATAGAAGCTTGAGAACATGGGAAGACAACTGCCGGGTTGTGCTTTTTCCTCATATAGGCTACTGCTCCACGCTGTGGGGCTCCAAATTTAGTCTGAGTTATTTGTTTGGTTTGAGGACCTCCCTGTACATTTTCTAATACATGCTCCAGGGTGGGTCATCGGATGAAAACATGTGGTTTCTCTACCATAGCAATGAAATCACATCCCCTTCACTGATGCTTACGTTTCTAAGATCTGGTAGTTATCATCTTTTTTTATTATTTTGGTCTGTACCATAGGAATGAGATCACATCCCTCTTCACAGATGGCCACTTTTTCTGAGGGAATGTGGTTATCATCTTCAAGTTTCTCCTTGTACGTTTGTGAGACTTTTCTGAGGTCTCTAGGAAGTCTTGATTGGGAAATGGTTGGCTTCAGTGCTTGCAGTCACTTCATATTTCTGCATGAGTGAGAGGACAGGAAATGTAGGGAGTATTAACCAAACCAACAAATAACTAATTGGTCTGAAACAGAATATAGCGCGCTAAAGTTTGTACATTAATCAGACTAACAAAATTAAATTGGGCTTTGAGCCTAGGGAATGAATTACCATTTTATATGCCTTAGCTGGGCTTGTGTGAACAAGCCGTCAGGGAATCAGGGTGTTCTATCAGATGCTAGGGGCTGTTATACCATACGTCCCTGATGCCAGTAAGGCCACCATTTCTCTGCAAACAAGAGGGCAAAATATTTAAAAAGGTCAGTACCGGGTGCTGGGATGGGAAACAGACATAACCTTCGGCCTTTTGCAAAAGGTGGCTGCTCATCGGACTCAAACCCATGTTTTCTCTGCTGCCATTGCACCTGTAATGACCCTCTGGGCAAAAGATTTAAGCTGCGTTTGGCAGCCACCCGTAATGTAATCATATCATATGAGTTTCTAAAGGCTTTTGTAGCCACAATGGGATGGTTTGTAATGAACTCATTCAGATTTGCACTGACATTAGTCATTTCATTTTATAGAAAAGCCTAAGATGACTTCATTTCTAATTGTAGTTAAACAAATCGATATAAATTTGAATGAGTTCATTAAAAACCCATCACCTCATGGTTACAAATGCCTAGAGAAACTCAAATGAAGTGATTACATTACAGGTGACTGCCAAAATTTTGAACTTATAATTTCTAAATTAGGTGCTGATTCCTAATTGGATGCAAATGCATGGACCCGCCTCAACCTGATTGTCGTTCAGGTCAAGATATTTGAATGCAGAACTTGGGAGTAGATCTTGGTTTGTGTACGGGGATTGGGTGAGTTCTGACGGAGTGATAAAAGGGGGAAATTCTGAAATGAGAAACATTGTGGAGATTGCACTGTTAACTAGAATGTATTCAGGATCAGAGCAACGTACTGGCTTTTTCTAGGTTTCCCTTTTCGGATGCAGAATGGTCAAGGGGCGTTCCATGGGATGGTCCTTATGCAGCTATTATCACAAATGGTCCTAAAAGCAAGCAAGTCAAGCCCCCCTATATGGGTGTTTTAGTGGAAACCCTATATTTAAGATGTGCACAGTAACCTTTAAAGCCTCACTCTTCTTAAATAGCAAAGAGATACATAAATCCTGTATGTTCACATACAAATAAGATAAAGTATCTTGGACCATTTAAACATGGAGATGGATAATGTTCACTACTCCTGTCTCAAGGACGAAAGGAAGTCCTCTTCAAATCCGTCATGGCGGTTATTCCATCTTATGCCATGTCTTGCTTTTTTTTTCCCTAAGACCATTTGCAAATCGATTAATTTCATTCAAAGAAAGTTTTGGTAGTGCAATGGAGTGAATAAAAACAAGATCAACTAAGTGAGTTGGGATTCCATTTAGAAGAGCAAAAGAGATGGGGGCTTGGTTTTAGGGACCTCCATGCTTTAAACCCCGCCCTCTTAGCTAAGCAAGCATGGAGGATCCTCAATAGTCCAAATGCTCTATGGGTCAGATTCTTAAAATCCCTATATTTCCCCAAATACCCATTTATAGCTTCTAAACATTAAAATAATAGTTCTTGGAATTGAAAGAGCATCATTAGGGGTAGAGAAGCACTCTCCAAAGGTCTTATTTGGAAAGTGGGCAATGATGCGAAGATTGATATCTAGAACAACCCTTGGATCCCTGCTGCCCCCAACTTTAGGCTCATCCCTACCCCTCAAGTGAATCCTCCACCTTTGTTAAAGATTTCCCACATTGTGGAACCCAGGTCAAATCAATGGAACTTGGACCCTATCAGAAATTGGATCTTGCCTGATCAAATTCGCCTTATCCACTGTATTCTGTTGGCTGGAACCCTTCTAGATGATCAAATGATTTAACACCCTGATAAGAAGGGGTTCTTCTTTGTAAAATCCGTTTACCACTTAGTTTCTTCCCCTTCATCTCCCTCCACGAATCCTATAAACCATTTCCCTTGGAGTAAGTTTTGGGGTCTAAAGGTTCCCCTAAAAGTTAAACACTTTTTATGGCATGCTTGTAAAGAGACATTGCTTGTTAAAGAAAATCTTTTGAAAAGGAAAATCTTTGTCCCTGACTTTTGCCCTTTCTGCAAAGAGGCAAGAGAGTCGACAATGCATTGTCTTATAAAGTGCCACGTGGTTGCCCCGGTTTGGATTGTCTCCCCCCTATCTCTAAGAACTGAGGTAGAAAATGATATCCATTTATCTAAATAGATTAAATATTGGTGTGATATGAAAAATCTTCCCAACTCGGCCCAGAATGATATATTATATATAATTGCTATATTTTCATGGAATATATGGAAAGCTAGGAACAAAGCAGTTTTTGATAATATTTGCTTCAATCCTTCTAACATTTCTTCTTTAGCTTTAGGATGCTAAAAGAGAATAATGAAGATCTTTGCCCCTTTTTGTCAATGGACACTCCTAAGACTACCTTTTTAGGAGAATCCCTTCAAGCAACACTGTTAAAGTAAACTTCGATAGGACATTTAATGTAGACTTTTTGTATGGGGGTGCTGGTGTGGTCTTTTGAGATAGCGGGAGAGTTTTTTTTTTTGCATGCTAGAACCGATGGTTTCATTGTGAACAGTCCATTGGTAATGGAATGCATGGCTGCCAGACTTACTTTCATCATTGCTCACGAGTTGGGTGTTGACCAACTGATCGTAGAGGGAGACTCTCTTGAAGTTATCAACCTCTTATCCGATCCTTCTCTTGTTAGTCCATGGAATATAAGTGGCCTTCTTTATGACTGTTTAGACCTTTTTAAAAACTTTTGCTCAAGTCAGTTGTGTTTATGTTAATCGGTGTCCAAATTCTGTAGCCCATGCTTTAGCTAAGAGGCTGGTTTAAACTCTCAGGTCTTAAATGTTTGGGACTTGGAACCTCCCCCTTGGGTGGTGCCGGAGTTATCCTATGATGTAACTGTCTTCAGGCAAAACCTTTCTATTTAATATTTCTGCTAGTCTTTGCCCCCCCAAAAAAAAAAAAAACTTAAACATCATACTTAGAAAATTCAAATGTCTCGAGAACGTCAAAATTTGCTAACCTTTTGACTTTGAGAAGATATGTTTCACTCTCTGTGTCAAAGCACAGAGGATTTTTTTTTAATTTTTTATCTACAACACCTCATTTTATGCCAGCATTACCATGCAAGGATGGTAAAAAAGAAGAATCCAAGTTAGGTCTATATCCATCATCAAGTATTCTAGACCTAATAACAAAGGAGTCTTTAATCAAGTTAAAGGAAATTCTATAAAATTAAACCAAATCTACGAGGGACGAGTCTAGAAACAAAAATAAGGTTTCTAAAGGGAAAAAAACTGAATATATAAAGTTCTTGCAACGTCCAAGAAAAAATAATGTCCTGCAATACTAGTCTAAAGGTTCCAACTAAAATCATATGTGGACACATCATGTTTCTCATATAAATGCTCTCCATTCAATTTCCTTTGGTTTTCTTCGGTTGAGAAAAATCTTATAGAACTAGAGCCAACCCATAAAGTATTATGAGGATCATCAACCTTATTAGATTCATAACACACTGAGATGATGATAATACTTTTCTTCTCCAGCTGAACTTTATGATTAGGTCATTTCTTTTAGGTGTCTTTTCTTCTCTTAGAAGATGTATTTAAGAGTACCCTTATTGTCAAATTGGTTGGTCAACACCTTTTTGTATTTCTTTTAAGGAGCGTCTTTCCCCTTTCCCACATGTTTTCTTCCATTAGTCACTAGATGGGTGTTTTCTAGTTTTTCCCACTTCAATCTCTCTTCTTGCACAGACAAGGTCAGTGGTTCATTAATTGATTGTTTTACCTTATGTGTATTATAAGTGATCATGAATGACTAATATTCTATAGGAAGAGAGCTGAGTATAATATGGACAAGAAATGTCTATGAGATATTAATCTCCAAGGATTCCAAAGTGGCTATCTCCCATTTTTATAATGTGTTCACGCATACCTTTGCTACCATTATATTTCATAAATGACAATTCGTTCACTAGGGTGCTATCAAGGGACTTGTCAAAACTTATTCTTCAATAACATTGAAGAATTCGTTTGGCTTGGTGCATTTTGAGATGGAACCTGAAATACTTTTTTTCCATATGGGTCTTCATATGTATTGAGTGTAATCGGTCCTACTCATACAAGGTACTTTGATTTGGCATGCTTGTGTCCGAGGGGATGAGTGGCTCATCATCTTGAAGTACAAAATCTTTGTCCAGACACCATAACGTAAAAATTGTTACCACTAAATATTAGGTTAGAAAATATGAAGAAAAAAAAAAAAAACGAAACCAAAACATTCTTAATTGTCACAATTCATGCATAATTATAATATGAAATTTCAATCCCGGTTTACGATTCTAGTTGTGAACTCATTGCATCTTTACAATCCTCATGTGACACAACGTTGTAACATGCTATTGATTTGCTTAATAATAATAAGGTTGACAGATTTATGACATTCTCATGGAGAAAAATCTATACTTGGGAGTGACTAGAGATATTTCAAAATGATACATAATTTATCACATCTCGAATAAACTATGAAACAAGATAGCTTTCTTATGGGGCTGAGCTACCACTTTTAAAGGTTTTACTTCGATGCTATTGATTTGCACATATATCAAATAAAAAAAAGTGAATAAAATACATCCACCCAAAAAATGATTCCACTTTATCACCCACATCATCTTAACTAGAATACTACTGCTACTCACTAATTATCGCATTCATTTAAGCTGTGTTTGGCTGCCACCTGTAATGAAATCATTTCATTTCAAATTTCCAAGGCATTTGTAGTCACAAAGTGTTGGTTCAAAAGGAATTCATTCAGATTTATACTTGATAATATATATCATTTCATTTTATAAAAAAACCTAAGACGACTTCATTTCTAATGTTAGTTAACAAATAAGTATAAATCTGAATGAGTTCATTTTGAATCATCACCTTTTGTTTACAAATGCCTTGGGAATTTACAATGAAATGATTACATTACGGTGGTTGCCAAACAGGCCGTTTACATTATAATAGCATCATAAGAGTATTAATTTAACAACCAATAACACTCAACCTATGAGCTCTAGAACTATATAGGATCACATGTAAAAAATCATGCTCAAATGAATTTGGCTCAATTAATATGACCCATAACCAAGACTTGCTCCATCCAATTTGCTTTACCATGAACTTATGGCTAGGGATATCAATGAGCCGAGCTAACTTGGCTTGACTCATCATAAGCTGAGCTTGAGCCTCTTATTGAGCTTGTTTAGCCGAGTGAGCTTGGGCCAAGATGCACTAGGCTCAGCTTGCTAAAAGCTCGGCTCATTAAGGACTATATATATGTGTATATTATACATATAAATATAGTTTCATATATTACAAAGTATGTATTACACATTTATTTCACACAACCAAGATTTGAAGTGGTATATATATATATATATATATATATATATATATATATATATATGTATGTATGTATGTATAATTTTTCTCAAAATTTTGTTTTTTATTTTATTTTGTGGGTTATATG
>JAOXJP010232667.1:0-10432 GCA_025762735.1 Platanus orientalis | reverse complement strand
GGGAGATTACCCATCATTTAGTCAATAGATTAAAGAAATGTTTTAACAAAAAACTATGAAGATTCAATGAAAGTTTTATGTAGTTCCCTTTATATAAAAAGGGGTATAATAAAGCCTTTATCAAGGAGGGTGTTCCCAAATCAATAGCCATTATTTTATTTTTTTTGCTTTATGAAGTACCATCATTGTTTTCTTGAATCTACTTCTACTTCCAAGGTTGTTGTCGAAGAATCATTAAATTCAGTCCCAATATCTAAGACCAAGTTGAAAGTTTTATCATTTGGGGGAACAGATAAGCCAACAGAACCTGCTCTCCAAAAGGGAGTTCCAGATGCATCATCCATCTTAGCATTCATGACTCAAGTGGCAAACCTTGTCAAAACCTTGAGCTATCCCTTGTCCTCTTTATTACTTTGTTCTTGTTGTTTATTGTTATTATTAATATAATTATCCTTATTGTTAAGGTTAGCTTTTAGTATTACTACTTCTTCACTAGTAATAATGGATAAAAGCTTAATTATTTTTTAACATAACTAATATTACTTTCTCTGGACATGCTCAGGTCATCAGGAAGAGATGAGGGGAGTAAATTTAAATAATAAAAAAAGCATTTTACACAGCGTTTTAAAAACGTTGCCTAAATAAGACTTTATGCAGTGTTATGCAACGTTTTTAAACTGCTATGTAAAGTTAATTTTATATGACATTTCTAAAACACTACATAAAGTACTTTATGTAGCGAAAGCTACTTTATGCAACGTTTCAAAGCATTGTATAAACTCTTTGCTTTTTTACAACGCACTTCAGAACAGTACTTGAAAAAATGCAGCATTTTTTAAACGCTGCAAAAAATGTTTTTTGTTGTAGTGTGAAATCCTAAATTTCTATGAAAAGATATTAAACTCATTAAATTTATTAAACTTTATGCCTCTTATATGATTATGTGAATCATGTGAACCTTCGAATCCCACTACATATTTGAATCATTGACTTTATGAGACATCTTAGTAGATCATTGTGACTCGAAACTTATAAATATCGAATCATACATTAGCATTGAATCTGAGTGAACCATGTGTCTTTGAAGTAATTGATTTATATAAATGTGATGCTTACAATTGTTTTACTCATTATAGTAACATCTTAATTATTGAAACCATGTAAATCTTTGGATTTATTAATATGAACCTTTTTTTGAACTTCGAACCCTTGACCATTTGGGCCTACTCACAATGCTAAGTGTGAAAAAGTACTTCGAACATGCTCTTTGACTCACGGATATTGATCAGCTTTCTTGGGGTTATAACAAGGACATTGGTCATTCTCCTTATGGTTAAACAAAGACATTGGCTCTACTCGTGGGGTTTGGCACGAGATTAGGATCTTACCCGTGGGATTAGCCAGAGCATACAAATACTTTACATTAAACCTTTGGACATCGAACATTAAACTTTAGACTCCTTTGAATATTGGAAATTATAAATTTCAAACACTGTGAACATCAAAAAGTACTTCGAACATACTCTTTGGCTCACTGATATCGGTCCTCCTCCTTGGGGTTATAACAAGGACATCGGTCCTCCTCCTTAGGATTATAAGGACATCAGCCCTTCTCCTTGGGATTATAAAAAGGACATCAGTCCTCCTCCTTAGGGTTATAACAAGGACATCGACCCTCCTCCTTAGGGTTATAATAAGGACATTAAACCTATCCATGGGGTTGGTTAGAGCATACGAATACTTTACAACGAACCTTTGAATATTGAACTTTGAACGCCTTCAATTATTGAACCTTATGAACTCCGAACACTTTGAATCTTTGAATTCTAAATATTAAATATCTGAATATTATGAACCATGTGGATTCCAAACACTTTGAACATCGAACTCTGAACACTTCAAAATCATAAAACATTGAATCTCTCAAAACTAACATATGTCACTGAGTTTGTAAGCTTTGACCTCCATTAAATTATTATTAGAATTTAGGCTTTTGTATTGAACCATTGATTTATATGTGACATGTGACTATTGATATTTCTGTACTAACATGATTGTGATTACTCCTTCAAAATTTGTTTAGTTTTGTATTGACTTTTAGACATGTTAATATTCAGATGTATGTTTTACTTTAGATTATTTATAGTCTGCTATATTTCTTACAAGTTGTGACTAACCTAACCATTTATTTTTCAGACTGACTATTGTTGCAGGTCTTCCATTCGAGGAACTTGTTATGACATTCATAGCTTTCATTTTGTCTTTCTTGTCCTTATTTTGAACATATTTTGGGATCTCTCTTTTGTGTTGAAATTATATTTTCAGACTAGTAGATATTTCCCTTTATATATTTAGGTGGGAGGGTATCCTAGTGATATCTCTCTTTTGATCTGATACTATTAGACTACTATAATCCTTGTGGATTTTATATTGCGTTTCCGAATATTGATCTGAATATATGTGAATTATGAATATTTAATGTGTTTCCACAAACTATTGAAATATGAGTATTGGATTATGTGGACTTAAGAAAAAAAAATCAAATGAAAATAAGTAGATAATATTATATCTTATTTGTGGGCCCATGATTTGGGTCAATTTCTATGTAGATTATTGAATTTATGAAAATAGTAATGAATCCGAATCTAGAGAGATACAGATCCATATATGAGTTTGGGTTCAAGGGCGTTACAAGTTTTGTTACTTATTTTGTGTATCCAACCATAAAAGGATAATAAATTTGTATGGAAGGTATCATGAGTCTCTTTAGAAAATTCACATTGTTGAAATACAAGATTGAGTTTGAGCTTGATTGTACCCTGTGGTCTTGACCACAGTCCCTTGCACATAGAAGTGGGAAATCCAACAATTCAACTTTGACATAAAGGCCCTAAAATTTACCGATATTATGTAAGTATGAGTTTGATGAACTCGACAGCTTTTGCAGCTGATTTTTTTATCTAGGATTTATCCCAAAATCCAACAAACTGGTTAAAGTTGCTGCTTCACAGGAGTAGAATAACTCAAACCCAGACAGACAAAAACCATCCGAACTGCACTAAGCTTTGAAAGATGTAGCTCAAAGTTGGGTTTGGTTGAATAAGCTCAAACTCTAGGTTAGGTTTTGATTAATACCTTAACTCACCTAAGTTGAACCCCTCGTTGGTATACAGTAATCAAACAAAACACAGGTTATTTTGATACAAAGAAAAAAATTAAGATAAAACAAAACATTATGGAATCCTAACATAAATTTGTGCATGTCCTGCCCGTAAAATAAACGGCACCCTGACTCGGCATTCCAGTTGGTCTTTCTTAGCATATTTGCCTAGCACCAAGGCAAGTCAAGCAGATGACCACTTCAATCATTTTATTAGACTCTACGCGTTATAGGAGCCCCTACTTTTGGGTTCCACCAAGGAAATCTACGCTATTTGTTGACCTGATTAAGCTGTTCATGACCATTTTTTTTTATCACTTCTTCTCTTCAACAGTAAGACTACCTGTAACAGACCCCAAATGAAGTTGACGATGGCTAAAAGAACGAAGCAAATGAACACATAAGAATCTACCTAAAGAATCGTTTTAACAAAGGCACATGTTTTTTTTTTTTTTTGTGTGTGTGTGTGTGTGTGCACGCGTGTGTATACTCCAGTGAGAATTAGAGAGATAGGCCCGCACAACATGAGCAAAAGAAGGAACTACGGTCTAGCAACTAGTTACCTTCTCAAGGGATTGAACCCATAACTTCTCACAAGAGAAGATGCCACAACCCGATACAAAGACTATTTTAGTAAGAAGGATAAGTTTCAACTTTCAAACTTGAACGGGAATTTTCAAACTTTTTTATTCTTTTTTAATACATTAGCAATGCATCTTTTCTCCTTTATTATGATTATGTCATCTTTTGATTTCAACTGTGTCTTCATGTGTAATTTGATATGAACGTATGAATGAATTTTATGGTGACGGAAGGCCCCCAAGCTTTGACTGAACTGGGAATTCAATTAACAAAATATCGGAGGATGAAAAAGACTTTTTTGGATATTACCCCAAAAAAGGCCTCGGTTAATTTGGAGTTGATATCCTCTGCAATGCCCCCTTGTGCGACACCCCATGAGGCAAAACATAAGTGGGTGGGACCTATTCACTTTCGGGGGTGATGGGACATCCCAAAAGTGAATGGGTCCCACCCCCTTGCGCCTTGCTTCATGGGGTGTCACAGAGGATTTCTTGGGTTAATTTGGATCCTGTCCAGCCTCCTTATGGCTTGTCTGTATCTAGCAAGTCAGCACATAACATGAAAAAAAGGAAATATTAAAAAATCCGGTTAAAACCCAATTCCATTTTTTGGTAACGTCTCAACCTGTTAGGCCTGGCAGGTCCTAGCAGGCCATATGGAGGCCGGACAGATCCTTACCGGAAGGAAGGTGATGCTTATAACATTTTTAAAGGGCTGAAACCAAAGCCGGTTAATGTAATTGGTAGATTTGGGCTATCATCAATGATTGTATATCTTCTATTATTATTATTATTATTATTATTATTATGAACTAATTATTAGGTTTGTTAGGAAGAATTTCTAATGTGAATAGCCCATAATTAGCCTGGTTTGGAGTTTGTTTTGCGAGAACTGTCATGTGGGTGCTATTTCCCCCCTTTTTGGTTGAAGGCTTTGGATGACGATGTAAGGGTTGTTCCAAATCGCCTCGGATTTGGTGTAACCCTTAACGAACGAGCAAGGTTTGCCTGGCATCAGGGGCAGACACATGTTGAAAAAGTGATTTACACTTTTTAAGGGGTGCTTTTGACTTTTCAGCACTGATGTGTCCACCCCTGATGCTGGGCTGACCTTGTTAATTTATTAAGGGGTCGTACTAAACCCTGAGCAACAGCCTTGTTTGGGTTGAATGAAATATTCCGATTAAAATTACATCAACAGATCAACAAATTTCAACTAAGAGGATTTGACTCGTGGCCTTCATTATGAAAGAAGCTGAGCACTGGGGTATTGACAATTTCTCCAAAAAAATCTCTCTCTCTCTCTCTCATGTATTGCACGTGCCAGTTGACATGTAAAACCAAAATAGTCGGTTATTACGGTGAGTCAAATGTCTTACAATTCACTCTTTTTTTGGGTAGATCTTACAATTTGCTTCTATAACTATACAATGAACTCACGATTATTAACTAAAGTATTAGACAATATGACTGCAATTAAGGTTAAAGGTGGACGGCCCGACTGTGAAGGAACGTGCGTGTTGCCACCTAAGCACGTGATAAGAATGCATAGCACCAAGAAGTGACATGTGGAAGTCATTGATTTGTTGTCGGATTCTTGTCATTGGTTCCAACATCCCATGCAAATACGTATTATTTAAAGATTAAAAAAATGAAAAACTTCTTCTCTTAATTAAATCGAATAAAAAAGATGAAAAATCTTCTGGTATCTCCCAGATGATGCATCATGTGCACCCCATCTCCTTCCCCTTCCCCTTCCCCTTCCCCTTCCCCTTCCCATAATAATACATACTCATCATTTTATTTTCTTAAGGTGTCGTTTACTTGGTAAGCAACTCTATGGTGAGGCTATTCCATGTCTACTTATCCATCACTGGCCGTGTAAGTGGGCTAGCCAAATCAATCCACACCGTCCGTTTGATCTGAGGACTCTTATATTGGCCATAGGTTTAAAGCGATCTCAACCATTTGATCCTAACCATCTGAGTGCTGATGTGGTCAGCTATTAATTCCGGGTTGTGGGTAATTCAAGGGATGGTGAGGTTGATGATCATGAGATCACCAGTCAATTCAACGGCTAATGATGGAGAAGTGAATCCTTCCACAGTGCTGCTACAAACTATGATTTATACAATAACAATTATGCAAGAAATCATCATAGATTTGGAAGCTATGTTGGCATGGAGACTAAAGGATAAATTATAAAAGCAGACAGATAGATACTGCGTTTTCATTTCTTTTTAATTTCCTCTTTCGTTTGGTATCCTATCCTATCTGAAATAGGTGAAAGGAGACTAAATCTACATGTCTTTTGTCATCTTCTTTGATGGAGATGGTCCAGTCCTTTTGTTTTTCATAGGTGTTTTAGCAGTGATACTCTTTTGATTGTGAGAGAAATATATTTGACTGTTTCATAGTAAGAAATATTATGTTGGCAATGTTAGGGTTACAATTACTTGGGCTGAGCTTAACCAAAAGCCAGCCAACCTACCTAATGGCTGAACAGAATTTTTTTCGGCCATAAGTTGGGTTGGGTTGATGCCTTCGGTAAGACCACTTAGGCCTGTTGCTGCTACATAGGTCGAACCCGCACTACCACTGGTGGAGAGAGGCAAGCATCAACCCAATCCATTGGGGGATGCCACTCATGGGACTTGAAACCCAACTCTTTCGAAACATAGGTTATTACAAGATAATTTATTTATATTTGTATATGAAACTATATCACAAATTAATGGGGTGGAATATAAGTGTTTAAGAGATTTATTGAAACAGTCATTGATTTCCTAAAGAATATAGATCAGCATAAGATTATAATAAATAGCTTGATCGGGAGCAATAAGGAAAGTTCATAGTACTTCATAATTTAAAAAAAAAAAAAATTGCACAGCATGCATAACTTCGAAATGGTACATCTTTCCACTAAAAAGTCTAGTTGAGCAGATATTTGATGTGTTGGAAAGAAAATATCAAGAGCTACATTTGTTATTTCACGTAGGCTTCTAAAATTTAATCTTTTTCAAGACAAATTGAGCCCAAAGTCATGGTCGTGATTTAAACAATATTTAGATAATTTCTAAACAATTCTTTATTTCTTTGCTTTCTTGAGTAAAAAATTTATAACAGTATTTTGGTCTTCTTACCAATTTGTTTGGGGTTTCTTTTGAGTCAAGCTCATTGTTAGGAATGAGTTAAGGGATATCATTAGTCAAGATTTGATTCATTTGAAATCATAATTAAAAAAAAAAAAACCTAAAACTATATATATATATATATATATTCTTTTGAGGATGCATGGTTGATGAACAAAACCTATTGAATTACAGTAAAAGAAGGTTTTATCCCATTCTTATGTTAACATATGTGGTGTGTGAGTATTTTCAATCCATTCCTACGGTTTCATCTTTACCTCATCTCCTTCTACGTCTTCTTCTGTTGATATACGTAATTTTAATCAAGACTACCACAAATTTTTTTGTATTTTTTTCATACAAACTAAGGTAGAAGGAAATTAAAACAAAAGATGCTTAACCCATGATATGGTATGTTATGCCCGTGAAGTAAACGGCACCGGTGGACCTTTCATATCATATTTACCTAGTACAAATTAAAGGCAAAGGCAAGAGATGGTCACATCAATAATTTCATTAGACTCTACGCGTTATAGAATTCCTTTCTTGTGGTCGTGGAAACCGATAGGTATAGAAAGAGGCATTAAAATTTGAAAATGCCAATTTATATATAGTTTTTCATTTCTATTCCATTATGTTCTTTTCTACTGTAACGGCGACAACAGATGGACTTCGTGTTGGGTCCCACCAGGGAAATTTGATCAGAATTAAATGCCCATGACCAGAAATGATCTTCGACATCCAATTTGTCTGTCTCCCCATGTCCCCAAATCCAAAGGGTGAGGTGATAGGGTTAAAACAGTAAAAACAATTTTCAAATGAAAAAGCATGTACCTAATAAAAAGGGTGTATAGAGTTAAAACCGTAAAAAAAGTATTCAAATGAAAACTTAAATACCTTAAAAAATCATATGTCAGCCTCTGGTGTAGGGACACAAGGGGACAGGAAAATTTGGGTGTAGAATATCCTTTCCTAACAACGAAGTTGATCCATCAAACGAGTAGTCATCCAAGTGGCTAGCGTAATGGGAAGGCAACAGATATGTGGCGAGTGCACAGGTTTTCTTTGCATAAGCGTCCAGACTTACCCTATATCCCTGAGGATGGCTAAAGGAGTACAATGAAGTAGCCAGGGGTACGTGGCAATTCTTGTTGTGTTGAGATAAGGGTATACAGTTATATAACTCAACGCGAACATTACCCGTTTATTAACAGTGTCAAAGCGGCTAACTGGAACACATATACAGTCAACCCTAACCTGTTTAATTGGTGTTGGATTCGTGTCAGTTTTGTGGATTATGTGGTAATTCATGTTGGCGGGTCAGATTCATGTCATGTCAAGTTAAGGGTATAAAGACTATATGGCTCAACCTAAACCCGACCCATTTATTACTTCAGTAAAAGTGGGATGACCCCTTTTGACCCGAAACACGTTTATAGCCAATCTTAACCCCCTTATTTCATGTTGGATTCGTATCAGGTTTACTGGTCATGTCAAACACTGCCACCCCTTATGAACACACACAATCCCTCTAAAGAATCATTTTCAACGGAGACACTTGAGTTTCTACAAAGATTTTCTTCTCTTTTTTATGTGTTTCAACCAGACCTGCACAACATAGGTGGGAGAAGGAACTATGGTTTAGTATAACAACCTGCCTTTGCATGAAAGTTAAAAGGAAGAAAAGATTATGTGATACAAAGTTTCTGTAGTGTTTATGGTGAATTATAAGCTGACACATATTGTGTTTGGGGTTCAAAAAAGTATTCAGTGTAAAAAAAGAGACCAAATTTAAAAACAGTCAATCAATGCACACCTACATAAGCCTGTGTCAACACAGACAATCATTCTATGACCTCTCCATGGGAGATGCACAACCACGAGCACGAACGCAAGGAGTATTGGCACAAAGACTGGATAAATTTCAACTTTCAAACACGAATGGAAATTTTTCTTACTACGTTTTTTTATACATAATCAATGCATCTTCTCTTTTATTATTATGTTATCTTTTGACTTCAACCGAGTGTCATGTGATGTCGGTCAAGGAAGACCCCCAAAAGTGTGACTGAAATGGGAATTCCATTAACTAAAAAAATTGGGAATCCAAAACGCCTATTTGGTGACCTTCATGGACGGTGATGCTTATAACATTATAAGTCTGACTCGAGAACCCAATGAAAGTCCTTGGCACATTCAGATTATTGGATTTCTTTCTCTTTTTTTTTTCTTTTTTTTTTTTTTTTCTTTTTTGATAACTGTGGTATCCTGGGGGATTCTTGGAGCACCTGACTTTCCTTGGGGGGCACTTGGATGGGATGAAATCACCTGTGACGGGAATAAATGAGCTGAATATTTACGGCGTAAAACATGGGAGGTGGGGCCTACAGGCCCATGCACTTTTTGCTGGGTCCCACCCCTCTTGTTTCACGCCATAAAATTTCAGTTCATTTACTCTGCCGCAGGTGATACGCTGCCCACTTGAACTCCTTACCTCTCCCACGCGTACATAAAAGCAGAGGTCGTTCTCAAGCCACTGTAAGGGTGAAGACCAAGTTTCACGAGTTCTAGACTTTGCGACATGTTTGGCCAATTTATCGTTCTCTGTGTTTAATGGGACGTTATTTATTTCTATATTATTTTCTTCTTCTTTCCTGTTTCCTTGAAAACTAATATTATTAAGTATGTTAGGAGAAATGCTAATGTAGTTGCCCATAAATTAGCAAGCTTTGGAGCTTCTTATGCAAATATTATTATCTGTTATTGATTCCCGTATTGGTTTGAAGAAATTAAGCTTTGGATTATGATGTAAGGGTTGTTCCAATCGACCTTGCACATGCCAGTTGACATGCAAAACCAAAATTATCGAAAATTGTGGTGAATCAATAGTTTACTTCTATAATTATACAATGAATTCACCTTATTTAATTAATTCAAATATTAGACAGTATGAGTTCATGACTGCAATTAAAGATCAAATGTGGACCGCCCGATTGTGAAGGAACGTGCGTGTGCCAACCTAAGCACGTGACAGGAATGTATAATCACCTAGAAGTGACACTTGGAGGTCATTAATTTGTTGTTGGATCCTTCTGATTGATTCCAACATCCCATGCAAATACGTAATATATAAATATTAAAAAAAAATGTAAAACCTGTATTTGAGCCCTCAGTGTTTGGTGTGCCCCTTGCATGTAGGGGGCCACATCACCTCGAGAAGTGATTTACACCCCTCTCCCCCAAAGTGTAAATCACTTTTTGGGGGTGATGTGTCCCCTCTGCATGCAGGGGGTATGTTAGAGGCACTTTGAGAGGGCACACCAAATCCCAACTGGTATTTGAGGGGGTACAAGTAAATATTAGGAAATAAAATCCTAATCTTATATTTTATTTCCATCAAATAATAATAAAAACAACACTTCACTCAAATCAAATTAAAAAATGAAAATCTTTTGATGTCTCCCAGCCCCATGTGCACCCCTTCTCCTACCCTTTCTCATAATATATTATATATTCCATTATTTGGCAGCCTTTTTTTTTTTTTAGCTTAGGTGTTTACT